>VDFB02317095.1:0-27762 GCA_007258455.2 Sequoia sempervirens
AACGTGAAATAACATATTTGAAATTGTGCTAACTAGATAAGACCTATATTATACAACCTAGCTAAAGGCTATGTAATATAAAGGTTAAATGAACATGTATGATTGATTCATAAAATCCTAATCCTCACATACCTATACACCTATACAGGGAATTCATAATAGAAATAGAAATAAATTTCCAATTCATAAAAGTTGCCACTAACATTATATAATCCTTTATATTAGCTTAACTATATATAAAGTAAGAATGTCCCCTAGATCAAAACACACATAAATGATATAGATTACTAGACAAAGGTTTTAAGTTATTAAAAATTACTTATAGTAATCACATAAAAATCATTCAAGTTTTTTATTAAAATTATCCAAGAAAATTAGCTTACTCAAGACTATCTTCAACTCCAAGATTAACTAGGTTCTAGAATAACATCAAAATTATTTTCTCCTACATCGAGGTTTTCCTTTTGAACTAAACATAAGGTCAATCTCAATGAGTTTCTCATCATGAGGCCTACAAGTTCTAACTTTCCTCCAAAGTCATATTTATTCTATCCAAGTATAGAAGATATTGAACTTCCATACAAGACTAACAATGACTTGATATTCCTAAATTCCACTAATTATTAGCATGCGTTGGAATTCCTTTGCTATAAAATTTCCATAGGATTTCTAAAATTACTAACATATCCTTCCTAACGCATAACTAGCCTTATGAATAATGGTCAAGATCAATAACATTGAATTGATTTTGAAATGATAAGCACAACCCTTAAGGTTGACTGTGTGGCTTCTAGAAATGAGTCCCAATAAAAATTCTCCAATTCAAATTGTGAAAATTTAAGTTGACTAGAATTTTATTCTTTCTCCGGCTAGACTCTAGCCCTCGAATGGACTTCATATAGAGAAAAGTAAGAGGAAATAGTATTTAACAACAATTCAATGCAACAATTTGATGTAATAATGATGTTGTGTTTATCTAATAAAGAGCCTTGATAAGGTACATCGCTCATGAGTTCTTTTGTGCAAATGTTTTCTATGGTAGTAATAATTATACTATTGGCTATTGTTTAGTGTAGCTCATTTTTGGGCCATAGAATATACTAAATCATAGTTGTCTACCACAAAGAGAAAAGGTCTCATATTGTGCTTTTGTTCACAAATTTATAAAATGGATCTAGTATAATATGTTTGTGTGTGAAAACCTAACATTATTTTAACTATAAAATTACCGAAATAAGAATATGCTATGAGGAAGTTTGTCAATCCATACAAGCAGTGATTCTTTCACAAAATGCAGTGACAAGATCTAGACTTATAAAAAATGAGTATTACCAACAAGCATGAATGCTATTGATATCGATGATCATAGTAACAATTATTGTGAAACTGAATTGTGGCAAGAAGAAAATAGATGTACTCGAATTGATCTGAAAAATAAAACTTAATTGATTGTTTTGAGTAGTCAATAAAATGCAAACCAAACAAAAACTAATGAAATTCTTTAATGTGAACATTGATATTCTAGAGTTTTTTCTTTTTAAACAAAGGTTTCAGCTAAGCTATTGTCAAATAATTCCCCAATATGATACACTTAAAGACACATATCATAAGGTTGTGTTAATCTTGTAACATTATAGCTTTGGACTCTTTTAAAGGATGCAATATGTAGATGGCGCCTATTGTTAGGAACCAGATGAAGAATATAAAAAAATACAATCACAACATAGTGATTTACCCTGGAAAACCCCAAACCGGGGAAAAACTAGCAATGAAGATCTTCATATTAACCCTCAGCCCCAACTGGGTTGAGCTGGAGGCTTCAACTAGCCATGCATACAATGGAGTCACCAAGCCATTATATAGACTTACATACATGCAAAACCATGGGCTCAAAACCACTTATGGTTAATCCACTAACTCTAACCCAAGAGCTAGTTTAACCCAACAATCCCCCCTTTAAACTTGGTCTTGGGGTTAGCACCAAACCCCCCTTCCACAAGCACTTTCAGGTATTGAGCAAGCCATACCAAGTCTTACAGTCATCAACCCAAATACATGTATTAAATTTTACATACAACTCCATTACAATTTTGTTCTTGCTACAACTAGCATGACAAAATGGAGAGAAATCCAACTTCATCTTGAAAGCCAAACAAGACCTCACCAAATTGAGGGAACGGGAGCCAGATTCACTGTGATCACTTCAAGTAATATTCTAGGCTGTGCATACATGCTTTAAACCTCCTATTCATAATTTCCTCTTCATCAATGATCCGCCGATGCTGAAAAACTTCCTAAGGCTCACCTTCAAATTTATCTTCCTTTTAGGATTCCCCAGTTTGTCAAGCAAAGAAACTTTCTGGCTAAAAGATAAAACCCTTTAGCATGGTATCAATACGTGCCATTACGTAGCTTACATGAACCCCCCAAGTACATGCAACTCACAAACCGGCACATGCAAGCAAAAAGCAAATCCCAGAACCTTGCTCTGATACCACTTTTTAGGAACCAGATGAAGAATAAAAATAGAAATACAATCACAACACAGTGATTTACCCTGGAAAACCCCAAATTGGGGAAAAAACAGCAATGAAGATCTTCATATTAACCCTCAGCCCCAACCGGACTGAGCTTGGAGGCTTCAACCAGCCATGCATACAATGGAGTCACCAAGCCATTATATAGACTTACATACATGCAAAACCATGGGCTCAAAACCACTTATATGGTTAATCCACTAACTCTAACCTAAGAGCTAGTTTAACCCAACACCTATAATTCCAAAACAAATTCCCTGAATAGTACATGCACATCCCTTAGCATTTATCAATATTCATAAACACAATCATTATCAGCAAAAGGGGAAAATTAATGCACATGGTGGGTGTAAATTCAAATTCTACAACCTTTATCAGCATCCTCCTTGCATGCCATACTAGGGGAGATGACCCAGTAGTTGAGCATGTTTCAATAGTTATGATAGTAGTTGTTTATATAATGATCAATAGTTGTGACATGACTATTCATAATTAAACAAAATGTATTCCTTTGATCTAAAAAGCAACCAATCATGTGATGCCACACCAACACTCAACTAACCATGATGTGAATGCACAAGTATTGGTCAACTACATCTTGACAAAAAACATGCTAATGTGGCATCATATTTGATGATGTGGCCCTGAAACAAAAGCTATAAGGAAGGGACTTGTCAAGTAAGCTGCTATAAAAAATTGAGAATGATTTGAATTTTTTGTGTAAGATAATTAGAAGCGCGAAGTTAGGATGCTCAACTATTGAATCCTCTCCCTTAAGACACGTGAATTGGAAGCATAAGCAAGGTACGTGAACTATTTGACAGCCTGCCTCAAAGAAATGTGGTCTCAAAGGTTGCGATTACTGCAAGTCATACACAAAATGGATTTTGTTGAAGAGGCTTTAGAAACTATCACGCAAATGCAAATCGGCAGAAGCTTAAACAAAGCACGTGGATTATTTTCGAGGATGCCTCGAGAAATGTGATCTCAAAACTGCAATTATTACAGGATATACAGAGAAATGGATTTGTTGTAGAGGCTTCATAAACCATAAGGAAAATGCAATCAATAGGTAAAAAGTTGAATTCCTCAACATTTATTAGCATCCTCCCTACATGTCATATTACTCAAATCCACGCAAGAAAATCCTTCTTTCCCAAACACATTTGCTAGCCAGAGATTTCAAATCATCAATACTGTTTCTTAATCGTGAAACCTTATCTACAATTTTGAAAAGAAAGCATAGCAGTAATTAAAGGAAACAAAAGAACCTGGTTAATGCCCAAAGACATGGGCTAATTAGGCGCTGAAAACAACTTGATGAAATCCCCCACAGAAAATTTTCCCCTCTCCATTAGTAGATTCCTCCAAAATATCCATTTTCAATTCACATTTTCAATTCACATATTCCCCTCACCTCTTCTGCATGCCCATACCCCATGCGTAACTCTGCAACGGCTATCTAGTCCCAGGAATGCACCTAGTATGGATGCATGGGCATGGATGTTGCCTCCCTCATTTTTCTTGTCGTTCGTATTTTACGTGCAATTTCTACCTTCCATAAGTATTTAGTGGTGACTACACATTACGCCCATTTTTATGAGTGGCAATCCACACCATACTTTCCCCATTTATTGCCTTATGTTTTTTTTATCTTCTTTAAATTTCATTTTTAACATGTAATTTTTTCATAAATTTTATTAGCCGATAGGCTATTTGTTTCAAATTTTTGTTGGGATTTTTGTCACCCAATCGTAAATAGAATTTCTTGGTGCAGGAAATTAATAATCGCCGATGGCCGGTAGCAAGTTTCTTGGGGTTGTTTATGACGACATGGAGTTTGCTAATTACGTGGATTGGCAGTGGTGGAGTTGGTTGCCTTAATACGCAGAAGCAAAATGGTAAGTGTTTGCTCGAATGAGGGTTAATGCATCCTGACATTGTTGTACAATGGTGTGGGAGGAAGTAAATGCAATATTCAATGTTGCAGTGTGGAAAAGTATATTGGTTTTAGTTGCATTTTCAAATGAGCCACTATGTTGTTGGTTTGATAGCAGAGTATTGAAAAAATTGCTGCCTTCATCTCTGTTTGATAGCAGGTTGGAGGGTTTTAACACTAATGTGCTCCAAAATATGTGAGAAAATGTATTGGTTAAGTTGCATTGTCGAAAGAGCCATTGTGATGTTGGTTTGATAGCAGACTATTGTAAAAATCATCGCCTTCAACTCCATTTTATAGCAGATTGGAGGGTTTTAAAATTGTTGTGCTCTAGAATCTATAAGTCATTTTACATGGGTATTTTGCGTAAATGATTAATTTATTGTTCATGTCTTTCACTCTCTGCTTATTGTTCCTTGTTATATGTTTGTATCTTTTGCCTTATACCTATTTTGGAGACTTCAAAGAGATTATGGCTCTGTATGGATGGAGAAATTGCAGTTAAATCTTCTTTCTTTCGTCAAAAAATATGGTTGCCAAATAATGTAGTTCAAATTTAGAATTGACAAACCAATTGTTACATAGATTGCTTGTCTTGTATCAATATGTTTCATGATATTATTTTTCCCTCATTTTTTTGAAGCTCCCTATAACAAATTATTCTATTGTTCTTGTAACAAGAATTGTTTTCAATTTTCAAAATTGTGAAATTTTGGGGCTTTTGATCATCTATCATTTTCTTGTGATTCTAAGTTTCTTTCTAATTCTTAAGTGTTTTTCTAATAGTTCTTTTACAATTTCTCTATTTTGTCTATAATATTTAGTTCATTGTTGTAGTTTAGCTCTTGTAAATTCTGAAATTTTGTAGACTGCTATAAACTGCAAACATGGCGTTGATCTATACCTTTGGGTTGCTTTCAATTTTTTTGGTTTGTGTATGTTTTTCTAGCTCTCTTAAAGTTCTATTTAATGTGGTTTTTCGATAATTTGTCATTTACTTGCCATTATTAAGTATTTTTCTAATAACTCTTTTACAATTTCTCTATTTGTGCATACTCATATATGTGCCAACTTTAGATAATATATTTTTCCATACATTCTAAAATAAATAACCTTTACAATAGATTTCTTTGGTTCAAAATTATTGCTTCAGATTGTCATATCAACTCATAGATATATAAAATGTAAATTTTCCTTTTTCAAAGAAAGTAGAAGTTCAATTATGTTTGAAATAGTTATTACATACTGATACTTTGTTTGTATCCTAACCATGTTGTTTACATAAGTTTGCATGTTACTATACCAATGCGTCTCACAAATAGTTTCAAAATTAACCAGTATAACATGTAATTGACCAAAGTTTTTGATAAAGGAAAAAATGGGTTTTATAGGGACCCGAAACCACAGAGTTTACAAAGAGTAAGAATAAGCATTAAAGTCACCATAGACAAAAATGTTGCATCAAAATAAAGCCCAAGAGACATAGCAGCCACCAACCCAAGGCCAACAAGGGCCACCAAAAGACCCAAACAAGAAAACCAGCAAGAAACCCCTAGCTAACCTAAGAACTTAAGAGCTTCAGCAGCCCCAACTTCGAGATTGTGCATATCCTGAATGCCCTTCTTCAAGACTTGAACCATCTAGAGCGTAGGAGGAATCGTCCTCTTCATACTGGCTCTCGTCTACTTGGAAATACTAGCATCCTCAGTATTGTTCTTGTCCTTATCCGCAACTAGATCCACAACTAGAGAACCCTACTGTGAGTTCTCCAGTTTCTCAGACATTGCACTAATGATGATGGCATTATGTTTTTCCATTATGTGATTTTGCTCCATAATAGTTCTCATAGTGTTTTTCATTTTACCTATTTCATCTTCTAGACATTTGAATTTTCCTTCATTTTCCTTGGCCCTCGTTCTCATTTTATCCTCCTTCCTCCCACACTCCATAGTTATAAGGGAGCTAATTTTACCTTCCAACTCCTCCAGCTTGCCATTGAGGGCTCTATTTATGAGATTAAGGTCTTTAATTTCATGAAAATCCCATTTCATTATTCTGAAGTAATCCACATCACCATTCCTGGAAATCGCCACGATATCCCCAGGAAACTCACGATCCAGTTTAAAATAGTGGTCCTCAAGGTTTAGGTCTCTAGGGAATTTCGGCCTATTTTTTCTATCAAAAGCAAGGAAGGATGAGTGAGAGTTCTAGCTAGCATTAGGGCCCTCCAAAAAGTCCTCCTGGGAATCCTCAAAGTAAGAAACCAGTTTGTTAACTTGAGGGACTCTTTTTGGGAGGGCTTGACATTCTTACCAAAGTCGTCAGGGTTTTTAGCTTTCAGAATAGAGCAGCTGGGATTTTTGGCAACACTAAGATTCAAGGGCAAGGGATTACCCTGCCGAGTTTTCTTACTAAAATTAGGGGTCAGGGGACTTTCAACAATCCACTTAGGGTCAAGCTCCTTACCATCCTCTGAAACACTATCCTTAGTATCCTCATCATCTAAGGGCGAGGCCAAGATAGGGTTGGATAAGGCTGATATATTTTGAAAGTGTTCATAAATGAGCCTAATAAGGTCAAAATGCAAAAAAAGGGTATTTCTTAGGATCCTTCCTATGATCCTCTAGGCTATTACTCATGGAACAATACAAGTAATAAGGTAAAGAAACCCTTACCTTATGAAGGAAATGGTTGATCAAGGCGAAGTGGTAGCTATAAACCCTGGTGAATCTACCATCCAAAGTAATGTATTCCATGATGACTCTGAGCACCTTCCTCCATAGCGATTTAATCGTATCCGCTTCAAAGTAGCTGTTGGAGACTTTTATCAGCTTGGTCTTTTCTTTCTCTTTCCTAGGGAATCTGATAACCACTTCATCAGAGAACCTTCTGTCGTGAAAGAATTTCATTCTCTCAATAGACATGCCAATCACTTCTCCAATAAGGTTCTCGTCCACCTTGACCTACCTACCAAACATAATTATTTTCCCATTGTTCTAATTTTTCTCAAAGTACTTGGTTTCCTTCAAATTAGGCCCATGAAGCTTCTCAATGAATGGGAGCAGACCACCACGTTCAATTTTTTCCCAGACCTTTGGGTTCCTCTTATGCATTTCATAGGTTTTTGGCTCCACCCTTTTCTTGTCACCTCCCATTATCACAAACACCTCACAACCAGAGCAATGAGATGAACTGCCGTAGCCAGACCAAAGAACCCAAAAAATGTGTTGCCTCTTATTTCCAGTTAAGATATTAAAAGCAGCCCCATCAAATCTAATGATGTTGAAGTACTTGGCCCTACTTACTCTCATCATCAAAATAAGTCATTTTCCCATGCATGATATCATAATTAATTAAAGCCTTGATGTCAGAACCAAGATCACTGAGGTTCTGCCACGTGACCATCTTAGATTGTTTAACCCCTTCATTAGCAAAGAAATCAGCCACACTATTGGCTTCCCTAAATGAATGAGTAATTTTAACTTTTTCAAAATTAACTAGGAGGGACTTCGTCTCTTCTATCCAACTCTTGATAGACCATGAAGGAGGGGACTTCCCTAGGAGGCAATCAATAATGTTCTTAGAGTCTCCTTCGAGCCATAAATATTTAATATTCCTTTTAATATCCAAGTTAATCACATGAAAGGCTCCAATAGCTTCAACCACGTGATTAGTTTGAGAAGAGTGCTGCCACAATAGTGGTTTACAATTTATGGGAGGAACTAATTTTTGCTGAAATCACATATTTTTAGAAAATATAATGATTTAAGCCTTGAAAAGCTCAATTTAAAGAATTCCAATTGAAGAGGGTTTGATCAAACTACCTTAAATCAAACTCCCTTGGATAGAACCCCACTAGTTTTAAACCATACCTATAACAGAGTATCCTTTACACCTATCAAAATGCTAATAAAAAACCACTTTTGATTTACCTTTTGGGGGATCGAATGAATTCATTTAAAATTTATTTTTTGCAAGTATGTAGTCCTTATTATAAGCTTCCCAAAAATTATAATTTTAAATAAATTTAATTTGATTATTATATTTATTTTTTATTTCTCGTGAATGTAGGTTTTTCAGCAAAAATCAAGCTCTTTGTTTAGCACATGTGGAAAAATAGCAGATTATTAAAAAAAAAAATTAAAAATATTAGTGCACCAGATATTGAAGTCCTTGATCTAACAAAGAAAAAAAAATTGAATTTCAATACATACAAAAAAAGTTACGCTTTATACGGTCGCGCTATGTCTGAATTATAATTGGTTTGAATTCGAAACTTGATTAAAGAAAAAATATTCAATAAAAAACTATCTAACCAAGTGGAAGCACTAGATATCAGAGTTGCAAATCTAAATTCGAAACAATTATAATTTTATCCTTCATGGAAAAAAAATTATGCATTATTATACTAAGTGAGCTACAAATTTTAAAAAATGTTGTTTTTTAAAAAACCAGTTTTCGAGGGAGATGGAAAAAAGATGTATAACTGGATTCCAAATTTTGAAAAAAATATATTTCAAATCTATAGGAAAAATTTCTTAAACTCTAGTTTGCATCATCTTCAAATTCCTCATGGTTTAAATGCCATAAAAAAGTCTCAAAGTGAAGATTTAGTTAAAAAATATTTCAAAGTTGTCCAAATAGCTAAAAAATTGTAAACCACTATTGTCTAACAATGGGAATAGCCACCGCTGCTAGAAAATTACTATTAGAATCCCTGATCACGTCTCCACTTCCAGCCAATCCTAGGTTTCCCTTTGCCGCACCATCAAAATTAGCTTTAAACCAGTCACACGGAGGAAAACTCCAGCTCACCCCAATCTGGTCTTTTCTTATAGGTTTAGAAGCCCTTGACACATCATTTTTAATCTTCCACTACTTGGCTATCTTTAAATCATATGGAGTACACACCATAGCCTCTTTTTTATTCTCTTGTTGAGGAATGATATTATAGTTTTCCACAATTAATTTGAAGGTTTATTCAAAAACATTGTTCTCCAACATTTCCTTGTCTCTAAAATTTTTATTATTCTGTTCTTTCCACACACCCCAAGCTATATAGGGGAAAGTGAAATCCCATAATATTTGAATAGAAGGATTCAAAGAGGGAACTTTCCATTGATAGAAGAAGTCTTCAATAGTATTTAAGGAAACACCCATGATATATTCCATAGAGTCAAAAACTTACTCCATATGGCGGCAGTAAACGAACAATGGAGAAACAAGTGATTTGCAAACTCCGCTTCATTCTTGCATAGATAGCACCTATTAGGTATCTGGAATCCACACTTGCAGAGATTGCCAACTGTGAGCACTTTGTTTTGAAGAAGGATCCAGAAGAAGATATTGACTTTGGGAGTCAAATGTTTAATTCAAGCTCTAGCCTAGAAGGGAACAGGGGATTGAGAAAAGGACAACAGAGAAACAATTGAAGAAATAGAGAAATTTCCCAAAGGATTATCTTTCTAGACTAAGACGCCATACTGCTAACTTGAACCCATCCTAACAACCAACAAAGATGAGTGGATCAGAGCAAGCTCTGGGCTGAGTTGGCGTAAGTCCACCCAACTCCCATCATGCCAATAGTCCTTAACTTGAGTTCCAAAATTCCTTTTGCAGGTATCAGCCCACCTGTCAAATCTCTCGTAATTAATAAGGGGATCTATTAGCAGCCATTTATCCTACCAGAACTTAGCTTGATTTCTGCTTTTTATATTCCATCCAATACCCAAATCCACAATCTTTCTCCCAATAATCATATCATTCCAACATGTTGATCCATGGGGAAAAGATGGAGAGTATAGAATATCCTTAAGAGATCCATAATTAGCCATATATTTACTTTTTAAAATGTCTTTCCATTCCCCATTAGATGAAAATGATCTCCAAATTTCCTTAGCAAGAAGCGTTGTATTCATCATTTTGATCTTTCTTAGACCCAGACCACTCAACTTCTTTGGCCTATAGACAAAATCCCATCCAATAAGAGACATTCTCTTTCTATCTTCAAACCCTAACCAAAGAAATCTTTTTTGGATTTTTTCAATAGCATCAACAAATTTAGCAGGAATTTTAAAAAGACTTAGGGCATAAATCGGAAGTCTCTAAAGAGAGGCTTTAAGAAGTTGAATTTTTCCTACTTGACTAAGAAGGGATCCTTTCCATCTAGGTAGATTTTTACTAAACCTATCCACCAACGAGCACCAAAAAGACTTGGGAGGTTTAAGGCCTAAAAGCATACCAAGATAAATGGAAGGTAAGGAGTCCACTCTACAACCCATAATTCTTGCAATGTAATTGACGAAAGTTACTATCATTCTGAATATATAAATCTATAAACAATACTTGTATCATTTTTTAGCGAAGTAAAAGAAATCAAATGACATGCTTGTCATTTTAAAAATGATAATGCACATGTAAATTTGGAATAAATTTTATTATTTTTTGGGTTATGGAGAAATCCACTTTCATATTTCTAACAAATATTAAACATAATCATGCCACTGTCATTCTAGGGAATGACTAATAGTCGAATGACTGTTTGTTTTTATTATTAACAATAACGATAGCTGAACCTTTATGAATGTCAATCATTGTCCTTCATTGCTCAAATCGACAATACTAATAAGGCTACCTCATGGTAATCATTCTAAGGAACGATTTAAGTATCATTCCAGGGAATGATAATGTGCATGCAAAAGACTAGTGAATACTAACATTGCAAGCATCGCTTGGGATTGACATTGATGGTAATTATTCTGAAGAATGAATAAATGTTTGTTCTAAGGCACACTATTAATCAATCTTAGAGATTGTGCCAACATAACTAAAAGTGGAATGATATAACCATTCGACCATCATTCATTGTGAATGATGTGACATGCTTTATTAAGAACAATGACTATCCATCATTCTATGAATGATTATTAAGACCCTCACACCCATATGTGTGGTTTACGTGTTCGACCTTCTCGACACAAGAATGAAAAAAATGTGGAGGTTAATCTAGTGGAGAAATCTACCGCTTCCCATAGAGGGAATGGTGAATGATTTAAAAAAAATGTTACATGTCAAGAAGACTCTGGCTATCAATTTCTACTGAATAGCCTTGATAATGGATAACAAATCACATATGTAGGAGATAAAATGAATAGAGGACGATAACATATAGCACACATAGCATAACCATGATCGGTTATCATGATCGACTTGAAATGCTTGCTTGAATCAAAACCACACATCACAAATGTTAGCACAACAACACACATGATGCAAGAAAAATCTTTTATATGATGCTTGAATCTTGATAATGGCTCCAAATGCTTGATGGAATGCTCTTGAATGCTCTCACAAAAGACTTGATTGCTTAAATTGCTTGATAGATTGTTTAGGATGAAAAATGAGAGAATGGACCTTGCATTTATATTTATCTATGCTTAATATCTTGAAATTACATCACACCAAGCCGACATATGAATTCATTAAATAAAGGATGCTAGATCCTGCCAGAATTTGAAATTAAATCCCAAAAATGACTCAAGGAGGACTAAGATTCCCTAGGTGGCATCTTTGTCCCAAACCATTAAACTTGGAGCACAAACACCAAAAAAATGCCCAATTAAGGTACCTCAAAATCAGGGTCTCAAGACCTTTGGGGGACAAAGACGCCTTAGGTGGCATTTTAGTCCTGACCCAAAAATTAGGGACACATAGATGGAGTCATTAAATTATCATTTATGCATTGGAGAATGTTAGGATTAACTAGAAAAAGATGTAATTCATAGGGCTTATGTACACAAAATAAGACCAATTTGAACTGTTGATTTTTGGCTCTTTAGGACTTGTCTAACTCTTCTAGGGTTTTTCACCTAAAAGGAGAGAAGGAAGGGCAAAAAATGCTAATGGTTCATTCAAATAATGTTATGTGCAATGTTTTCTAACCTAAATGAAGTTAACTAAATGAAATTGACTGATCTAAATGAATGAAAACGCATGCAAAAGTGCAATTAAAGCTATGTTTGAAAACACACTGTGATATGCAAAAAAAAAAGTAAATGAAGAATTTATGCAAAACAGAAAGGAAAGGGATGAATCCGAGTGCACTTGGATGAAGTGTGATGAATATGGAGTGTTCTGGATTTTGGTGGAAATTACTGATTTTTCACAGTGGGACTCATTCGCCCAGGGTGGTGAATTAGTCCTCCTAGTGAAAAATTGTCGGGAGCAAGTTTTTGTCTGTTGAGATCCAGAATCTGACAAAATTCAGATTTTCAGTCCTAAGGTGGGATTCTGGTCGAGTAGGTGGAAAATCAGTCCTCCCAAATTTCTAAAAAATTAGGTGACAAACTCCGCAACAATTCTCGATCCGAAAAGTCTCTACTTGTCAGCTGTTTGCTTCTGAATTATGTAGAAAACGGACAGAAAACCTTCTCCAATCTTGAAATAGGCTTAATTTGACTTGAAGCACCTAGTTGAATTGTAAACCAATCTTCAACACCAAAAACATTGTCAAATTTGCATACCTAGGTCTGCAAACAAACATGCACTAGGGAAAAATGGTTTAAGGTTAGTGAATAGGGGTTTGCCTTGGTCAAACCCCGTTTTTGGTAATCAAACCTTCAATAAAATAATGAAATGCAAAGGAATGATAAAATAACAACATGCAATTGCTATTAACTTACCAAACCCTTGATGATGCAAGTTTAAAGTAATGCTAATGGTTGCTTCAAAGTGCTTGAATAGTGCTTGAAAATATATTGTAAAATACTTGAATACTTGAGTGAATATGTGAATAAGTGAATTTGATGAATGGGGGTTAGAATGAGATGAAAATCACTTATTTATACACACTTGTACCTTAGTTACCCATTCATACCTCATCACAAGCCAAGATTGAGTGATTTTGAATAAAATCCCAAAAGGAAATTTAAAATATGGGGCCAAGGGGGACTCATTCGCCACCCATGGTGAATGGGTCCCACCTAGGACCTAAAAAATAAGTGTTGGGAAATATGTTGTATTTAATGTTGTTTGTCAGAACAATACTAAAAAATACAGTTAATTAAGCATATGAGAGCATAAAAAGGGTCAAATAAAGCATGAGAAAGGGATAAATAGTGAAAATATGCCTAGAAGAGTGTGAAAGCTTGTTACAAGACTTTACAACACTTCAAAATAGGACTTGTTGATGAATTAAAAAGTGATTTTTAGGTGAATTGTAATTAATAGAGTTTAGAAGAATGTAGAAATGTCTTACAACACTTCACAACACCTTCAGAAGACATTATTCTTTGAATTTTAGTACCTAAATAAGCATGTTCAAGTCATGTTACAACATAAAATCAAAGCAGCATAGTTCCAACACCATGAAACAAGACCTAAAAGGCCATGAAAATTACAAGGGGACATTTTTCTATGACACATTTAGCCCCACTTTAGTGAGAGGATGAACTTACTTCAAACTCACACTAAAGTAGCATGAACATTGAGGGAAGGATTCAAATGCACTTATGTTAGCAAGATGGAATGTCAACAATCGAGAGGGATGATCAAGCCCCTAGGATGAAGATCTTATGAGAAACTAAACATAAGAACAAAGGAACACACAAGTGATGAATCTTCGATCATCAACCAACTAGTTGTGGATTAGATCTAGGCTGATTGTTTGAAAAAGAGAATGTGTACTCACTCTGGGGTGACAAAACACATGACGGTCCGTCGGGTGAGAAGGCCCACATGTACTCACTCTGGGGCCACATAACTAGTTGTCCATGGGGTGAGAAAGCCCAAAAGGTAAGATACATATGCTAGTTGGTATGCATGCACAAACACAAAGGTGACTATGGGGAAAATTCATGCCACTACCTAGTGGGCTTCCCGCTCAACCATGCCAAAGTTATACCTACTGATACCTTTAACAAGGCACCACAAAGAAAAATGCTCATGAACAAAAAAGAAAAGGTACCACAGTCATGCAAGCTGCATTATGTAAGGTGGAAAAAATGTAAAAATATAAAGTGTAAGAGTGTAAAATGTTCAAAGGAGTCTTGTTTAGTTCATGCAAGGTCAGTCACTTAGGGAACATTGTGTCTAATGTCTCCAAGAGAGGACCAATCAAAGAATGGTATATTCACAACTTAGGGGATGCAGTGTGTCACATCAAGCCACCAAGAGGAATGTAATATGCTTAGAAATATCACACTTATGAAGGACATCAGACCCAATGTCATCCACAAAGTGACAAACACATCACGTAAATGACAAAGTTGTGCTAGGAACCAAGAATGCAAATGAAATAATGGTAATGTATGCCCCCCACTTTAAAGGGATTGCTACACATCATTTTGTGAGAAATTACTTTAAAGTAGAGAAGAAAAGAAAAGCAAAACAAAAAGAAAAAATGCGCTGTCATGGTTTCAATCAAAGCCCCGCGCCGTCATGGCGTTTCGAAGCAGCGTCATGTCGCAGAAAAAAGAAAAGAAAGTGCTGGAGCGTTCCAGAAGCAGCACACCAAACATGGTGACCTGCGGATTTGGGGTTAGCGCTGTTCAGCAATATTTCTTTATGAAAGAGCATGAAATTTTCATCATTCCCCAGCCATAGATCCGAAGAATTACGTGAGGAAACAAAGAAAAAGAAAGTCTATTTTAAAGCCCAACAATTTTGAAGTTACGACAAGTGGTTTCATGCCTTGTATCATCCCCAAAAAGGAAAACACAAGTGGAAACAAAATAAAAAGGTAAAAAGAAAATGAAAAAGATTTTGGGTCAACATGAAAGATACATTTTATCCTTAATAAGCTTTGCATCATCCCTAAAAAAGGAGTAACACAAACAAAAGATAAGCATAAAAGAAACCCGTGGGTCAACATAAGAGATAGGTGATTCTCTATGTTTCAAGGCGCCATCCCCAAAAGAGTGTTCACAAAACAAAGCGACATGGAACTTTTAAATAACATGGAAGAAAGATATAGAAATTCCCCATACCTCAAAAATACCCCAAAAGGAAACACAAAACAAAAGGAGTGTTATCGGCGAACCTTTAAATGTTACGGAAGGAGGACATAGTATGCCTTCACTTTGTAATTCCATCCCAAAAGGAGAACACAAAACAAAAAGTAGCATACATCCTTGGTCACGGAAGAGAGGGTGATGTTCTGGTTTTGTGGCGCTTTCATCCCAAAGCGTATGAACACAAAAACAAAAGGAGAAAAGACAATGTATTAAATATAGAGGAAGAAGCGAGATAATGTAATAGGAAGTGTAAGGAGGAATATCAAAACACACCATGTAAACACAACACGACATGAAAAGGAAAGTGTGACAAGTAATGCAAATGTAAGTCAACCATTAACTAAGTTATTGTTATTGGTTTCTCAATCTTAAATAGATAAGCAAAAAAGGAATAACATAGTCAAGAGACAAAGACAAGTGCATTACAAGGACAAGGCTAACAACGTCTTTCCCTCCACAAAGTGTAAAGGAAAGAATGAGTCGAGGTGGGTGATGTGAAAGGATCAATGTGCAATAGTGAGAATAGGGAATTATACAACTATGGCATGATGATGGGATTTATTTGGTTTAAGGTATGACGAGGAAACAATCAGTATCAGTGAAGTGATACTTATCTAGTATTTCCTCCAATGTCCAACATTCTCTAGTACAATGTCCAAGGATGCGATGATATTTGCAAAATGGTATGTTAGAGTCTTTTGGAAGAATAACCAACCTATTCATAGGTGGTCAAAGTATAAGACCTTCCTTTCACATTCAGGTGGAGGATGTGTAGGAAGCTTAATCTTTTTGAGTTTGTAAGGTTGTTTTCGCATGCTAGATTCACCTTGTTCATGAATAGGAGGAAGAGGACCCATAGGGATCCTAACATCCTTGTCATTAGAAGGAGATAATGGTTGTTCACGTGGAAGAAGAATTTTTAAGTTAGGAGCATCCAAGATCACTATACTAGCATCTCAAAGTCACCTAGGTTGAAAAGGATGTCTATCAGGATGAGAAGGATCTTGATATCCTAGTCTTGTTGTGTGTACTTCGATTGATTGTTGTTCAAGAAGTTGATGGATGCCATGTTCATGTTTTGTGTCACAACCTTATTTACTTAAGATGGTGAATTCTATACCATATGTCGTTTCAAGGTTGATAGGAGTGTTTGTGACTTTGTGATCATAAAAGGTTTGTGAATGTGAGTGGTGAGAGGGACTAGGTCCACTTGAGGGAGGAATATTAGGTCTTATAGTGACTTCAGGATGTAAGTATGTAAAGTGATCATGAGGTGCAATAGCGGGAAGGTCTTGTGACCTCATGGAGGGATAAAAGGCTGCATTTTCTTCTAGGTTATCAAGGAAATCATTGTAGAACTTGTTCATGCTAGCATCATCTTCTCCAATGATGTCTACTTCACTTGGAGGAAAATCATGAGGAGTTAAAGGAACATGAGGTTGTTCAAGGTCATTAGGGTCACAACCAAAGGCACAATTGGACATGTCTACCAATGACTTTAATGAATTCCAAAACTTATTGAAAGAAAATGCCATGATGCAAATAAACTAAGATGCAATAAATAATGAAAATAGAGATTCTAGAAAGTAAAACAAAATGCAGAAATAGGAAGCAATAATGCAGAAAAATGCTAAAAATATTACAGAGATGTTGAAAAAGTGCAGAGGGACTGATTCGCCTTAGGTAGCGAATGAGTCCTAGTATGCAATTTTTTTGTATTTTTCAAAAAAAAATAGATGATTTTAATGTCCTGCATAATGCAAACAATGATGCAGAATGCAAATTTTCTATTTTTCCAATGAGATGCATTGCAAAAATGAAAGCTAAATGAATTTTTCACTAATGTAAGATA
Organism: Sequoia sempervirens; assembly: GCA_007258455.2. Classification (NCBI taxonomy): domain Eukaryota; kingdom Viridiplantae; phylum Streptophyta; class Pinopsida; order Cupressales; family Cupressaceae; genus Sequoia; species Sequoia sempervirens. The sequence goes on from VDFB02317095.1 coordinate 17,341, forward strand.
AAATGTCCTAAAATGCAAAAAAAAATAATGTACTAATTGAATGTTAATGCAAATTCAAACTAAGATGCAATATGTAAATGAAATCAGAAATGTAAAGTGCTCAAAATTCAGGTTCACCAAAATGAACTATTGATTTTTGGCTCTCTAGGACTTCTCTAACTCTTCTAGGGTTTTTCACCTGTGCGAGAGAAGGAAGCCAAAATGCCAATGGTCCATTCAATAATAAAAGAGTGTAATGTTTTCAACCCAAATGAAGTTAACTAAAGCAACTCCAATGATCTAAATGGTATTTGAAATCAATGCAAAAGTGCACTAAAGCTATGTTTGAAAACACACCGATAGAAATAACTAAGTAAAATGAAGAATTCTATGCAAAACAAAGGAAAGGGATGGAATCCAAGTGCACCGACGAAGTGTGATGAATTTGAGGTTCTCGATGTCGTGGTGGAAATTACCAATTTTTCATGGACTCATTCAGGAAAATTAGTCCTCCCAGTGGAAAACCATCTGAGCAAGTTTTGTCTCCGCTGGGGATCCAATTTGACTAAATTCTAGATTTTTAGTCTCATAGGACTCTATTCACCATGTAGGAATCGGGCCCTCCTACCTCTCGAAATTAGAGGATAACTCTACAAACACCGATCCGGAAAGTTCATTGTTGTTGTCGAAGTCAATTCTACAGAAAATAGACAAAAAACCTTCTTGAAGCTTGAAAGCTTGAAATAGGCTTAAGTTGACTTGAAGCACCTAGTTGACTTGTAAACCAATCTTCAACATCAAAAATCTTGTCAAATCTCCATACCTAGGTCTACAAACAAACATGCAATAGGGAAAAATGGTTTAAGGTTAGTGAATAGGGGTTTGCCTTGGTCAAACCACATTTTTGGTAATCAAACCTTCAATAAAATAATGAAATGAAAAGGAATGATAAACTAACAAGATGCAATTGCTATTAACTTACCAAACCCTTGATGATACAAGTTTGAAGTAATGTCAATGGCTGCTTGAAAGTGCTTGAAAAAATATTGTAAAATACTTGAATACTTGAGTGAATAGGTGAATACGTGAATTTGATGAATGGGGGTTAGAATGAGATGAAAATCAGTTATTTATACACAATTGTGCCTTAGTTACCCATTCATACCTCATGACAAGTCGAAATCAAGTGATTTTGAATAAAATCCTGAAAGGAAAATTAAAATATTTTAAATTTGGGGCCAAGGGGGACTTATTCACCACCCATGGCAAATGGGTCCCACCTAGGACCTAAAAACAAGTGTTGGGAAATATGTTGTATTTAATTTTGTTTGTCGGGATAATACTCAAAAATATACTTAAGCATATGAGAGCATAAAAGAGGTCAAATAAAGCATGAGAAAGGGATAAATAGTGAAAATATGCCTAGAAGAGCATGAAAGCTTGTTACAATACTTTACAACACTTCAAAATAAGACTTGTTGATGAGTAAAAAGGTTATTTTTAGGTAAATTGCATTAAATAGAGTCTAGAAGAATGTAGAAATGTCCTACAACACTTCACAGCACCTTCACAAGACATATTTATTTGAATTTTAGTACCTAAATAAGCATGTTCAAGCCATGTTACAACATAAAATCAAAGCAACATAGTTCCAACACCATGAAACAAGACCTAAAAGGCCATGAAAATGACAAGGGACCATTTTTCTATGACACACAATTAAGCCATAAAGAAGCATAAATAAAGCAAGGCGGGCCCAAACAAATGTGAAAATGCAAGGGTATGCATTTTCCTACACTACACTAACCTACATGATAAACTAGCACACATGTGATTATGCAATTGTTGTAGAGAGAAATATTGTTAATTATATGATATGTAAGGATGTCCTCATATCAAATGGTGTACAATTAATTTATACCTAGATATTATGAAACTAGGTTCGTAGAGATTGTATTTAGATATGATGATCTAGACCCTAATTCAAATAAATTGTAGTGAAATCTAACAAACAATAGCAAAATTATTGAAATTTTAGCATCAAAATATGAGAATTTGAAATTTGAAAATGGTCCCGATAATGTTTGCACTAATGAACTTGTCTAGGGACATAAGTGCACTAGCAATCATGTCTATGGGATATGATCTCAATTATGATTGTATTCAGGATGTGTAAACAAGTGAGATAAAATAATGTGTTGATAAATATATGTTAAAGTGATTAAATGGGAGGATAGGTTTAGTTTCTACCATTTATTTGTAATAAAATAACACAAATTAAATAATAAAATGACACATCTATTAACATGACTAAAATAAGTATAAAGATAAAAAAAATTGAAATATACACTTTTTAACTCTAGAAATATTGTTAAAAATGATAGAGAAATAAAATTGAGATTGCAAACTACACCTTAATTGCATATAAAATATAAAATGATATATTTGATTTCATTGAGATTCTCCAGGATGATATTATATTGCTGCATATTAGGCTTTTTAAAGCCTTACATTCTTGTACCAAACTAACTACAAAAATAACTCACAAAACTAACTATTAATTAATCTAACATTAAACCTTCTAATTTATTTATTTATTGCTATCCTATGAACTAATTAATTATTGTAATATCCAACATTCGCCCCTTATTACATTAATATGGACAAAGGATGAAACATTGCAAGAGTTGATCATAGCAGTTCCCTTTTGAAGACTTTGATGAAGCAACTGTCCACAAATTCTCCTTCCTCACCTAAGAAACACCAGACTAACCACATCAGTGGATCTCTTAACTATCAAAATCACAAGATACTTATGAATTGAGACACACTCCATTATCCACAAGTACACCAATCCTCCTATGAATTGAGACAAGCTCCATTCTCCATAAGAAAATAAACCAACCAACTATGAATTAAGACTTACTCAACTATCCGCAATAACAAAAATACCAACCAACTACAAATCAAGACTAACTCAATTGTCCATAATAATACTCCTCTATTTGTGGATCAAGACTTACTCAATTATCCACAAATACAAACCTTCAAGACTATGGATCAAGATAAACTCAATTATCCATAGGTACCACTCTCCAAATCTACAAATTGAGACATACTTAATTATTTGCAAATCAAAAACAATTGTCATGCCCCCTTGCTCCATGAAGGGACTCAAGGTGAAAGATGAAATTGGTTCTTCTCATGGAATATATCATCTCTAAGTGAGAAACCAACTTGAGATGATAAAATGCCTTTTGCTTCTAGTCTCCAATTGAACCCTACTTAGTCTTTTTTAGCCAAATGTAGCATTTCAATATCCAAACAATTTGTCGGATGTAGTGTACATAGCCTTGAGAGAAAAATCATTTGACAATTTAATGAAAATTATCAAAATTTGAAGATTTCAAACTCAACCAAAAATACACTTTTTATACAATATTGTCTAAATTATCCTTATAACACCTTGTTTCTCCCTTATAGATACATAAATAATTTCTACAACTCTCAAATCATAAACATCTTAAAATTTCCTACCAAAACCCTTATTACTCCATTAACCTACACTAACCAAAAATGACATTCAATAAAAACTTTTCAACTTCAATGCCACTTCAAAATAAAAAGCAAGATAATGATTTCTTACCTCCACATAGGCATGTAGAAACAAGATTTACAGCCAGCCTCTTCCATTACAGGTCCACTTCCTTCATGATCCAATGATCCCACTGCACACCTCTCCCACTTCTTCCCACTAGGTTCTTCATGCAGTAGTAACGATCTCCTTTGGTGGCAGTAAACTCACCTACTAGTGTAAATCATAATTTTATGTTGACTGGTGGCAGGAAAGAATTTGATTTTACTTACACTCCAAATCACCTCTTCACACTCAATTTTTGTATTACAAATTCGATTTAAGCTCTCTAATAAAAAAATTCACACAATTTTCCAGCCATAAATCATTATTTCCCATGAAATTCCAAAAACATTCTGCTTGCAACGACTTTTATGATCACAAAAACAAACTGAAATGCCTTCTTAAACACAGCTAAACAATATTGTCTTTTGTTGAAATAATTCATAGGGATCGCCATTTTCTCTTTTGCATTATAGTAAATTTCAACGCCAATTTTTCTCCACGCCATATTTCTGCTTTGAACTATTCATGAATCACTAAGAATTTTGGGTTTTATATTTCTATTCTTTTTCATTTTGGATTATGAAATTTTGTTGAAAAACGAAAAAAAAATATCATAGTGTATTAACCTAAAGAAAATGTCATTTGAAAAAAAAACATATTAGCAAACCACATTTATTTGCTAGCAATCTCTTCATTGCTTTCTCACAGACCTAGCATCATGAACCTTTTGATATCATGTTAAAAATCATAGAACAATAAAACTGAAATTGCAAACTACCACATGATTGCACAAAAAACATAAAATGATATATTTGATTTCATCAGAATTCTCCAGAGTAATATTATATTGCTGTAGGTTAGGATTTTTAAAACGTTACATTCCGATACCAAACTAACTACAGAAATAACTTCCAAAACTAACTATTACTTAATCTAATATTAAACATTCTGATTTATTTATTTATTTATTTTTATCCTATGAGCTGATTAATTAATTAATGTAATACCCAACAAATATTTATCATCATTCACATATAAAAAAGGTGTATATAGATATTCCATCCTTATTAACACATAATATTTTTCACAAATATATTCAAAAGTCTCTTAAAAATTCGAATCCCATTTCTTTAAAATTATTTATTTAAAGAAATTTAAAGTTACTTCACACTTCCATGAATAAAATTGGAATTTGGAAATTTTGAAAAAGAATTTGGAATTGCTTCAGACAACTCTCTTCCTTTACAATTATTTATTGGAAAAAACTGCAAAAGAACACTAGAATCAAATAATTCCAAACTTCCTTGACTAAAATTACTTCAACATTGCATTTTAAATTCCATTTATTCCATGGCCGAAGCTTTTTCCTCGCACGTTACCATCATGAACAAAGCACTTTTCTCCCACTCATTCTGTCATTCTTCCATTAAGTATCCCTTATATAAGTAACTACTGTCATTCTTGGTTTTCAACACAACTCTCCTCAACAACTGCTCTGATAATGGGGTGTTGCATGTGTTGTAAATCAGCAAAGTGTTGCTGTAAAGGGTCTTCTAAATCGACAATGTGTTGCTGTAAAGGGTGTTGTCAATCGGGAAAGTGTTGCTGTGTAGGGTGTTGTAAATCGATAAAGTGTTGCTATGATAATCGTCAATGTCTCTTCATTTTCCTCCAAATTCTAATGGCCATTTTCTTGCCGCCTCTAACATTTGCTATGGTTCCGAATTTCAATACTAAAGTAAGAATTTTTATGCTTTGCTCTGCTCTGATTCTACGCTAACATCATCTGGATTAAGCTACCGAATTCCACAAAATTCATACAAAAAAATGTGTTGTGGGACTCTTTTGCAGAGCGCGGAGTTCTGGATATGCTTGCTTCTGACAACACTGGGATATTTGCCAGGATCTATATATTCCATATTTAATATTAATTATTCCATCAAGGCAGAAGATAGTGTTTGTGGGTGTTGTTGTTCTTAACTCTATGCATGGGAGTGACCAAGCCAGAGAAAACAACTGATATCTCATTGATTTGGATGATCCATTTTCTTTCGATAATTAACTATACTACTTAGATGTGATTTAAAGTTTACATAATTTTTAGTTTGTTTTAAAATAGATAAAAGTGAATTACAGAGGTACTGGTATCTCTGCACTTAAACATTAATTACAACGTGTCAATATTTTCTAAACAACTGATTTCATTAGATTTGCAATATAAAATGGCTCATTTAATACCAACATTTCTCAAATTTTACAATGTCAGACATTTTAACTTAGATGAACGTTGTCTGAAATGGCAAGATATGCCAAATGTTAATACATGTCAATGGCGAATGTTTTATCAATTAATGACTGCAGCTTAAAATTCTGTCTGAGTTTTGAGGGGAATTTAGTCTGAAAGAAGAAAACAATCAGTATATATCTCTTGTTGCCAAGAAAATTGCCATTGCTACTGCACGTTACAATGTACATATGTTCATCTTAACTACTGTTTACTACAAAAAAATATTACTGTCTATTATTAGGTACTGCCCTGAGAATGGGTGATTAATAAAATTTTGAGGGAATGTTTTAACTGTCTATTTGTACATCTTTTGGTTTTAGCTTAATAAAATTTGAAGGGAATGTTTTAGCTGCCAATTATTAAGACATCCAAACTCTGCTGAAGGAGTTGGAAGGAAAAAAGAAAAAAACCTTAGGCAAAGCAGTCACCTGCAGCAGACCAGAAGCCTACCATTTAAGCAGAGCCCATCTACGAACAGCGTCAATATTATGACGAGGGCTTGAGAAACTCCCAATAAGAGCATTGCCAACAGTAGCAATACACTTTTTTTTTTTTTTTTTGTTAATACAGTAGCAATACACTTATTGACCACAACATCAGGAACCCGAATGACAGGAAATGGTTCGAGCTTAATAAAATTAGGTACTGCCCTGAGAATGGTTGATTAATCTCTATAGTTTCAACCAATCATTATTTGGTTTTAGCTTGATAAAGTTTGAAGGAAATGGTTCGAGCTTAATAAAATTTGAAGGGAGTGTTTTAGCTGTTAATTTGGACAACTTTTATTTAAACTATTAGTAAAATGGTTTATTTGGCTCTGCATTGGACTGGATTTTGGTCTGCAGGTGTTTTGGCAGACTCCCGACACAAGAGAATGTTTATATATGTAGACAGATACAGTTTTTGTGGTAGACAGTGTTAATCATAAGACTTTAGCTTTGGTGTATTTCTTTCAATGGCGTTTGGTGTTTGGCATTTTTCCTTTTTCCTTCACAAGATTTTATTTCAAACATGGCAAATACCTTCATTTCTGCCAAACTATAAAAACAAATAATGTCAAACATAGACCCACTAGCAATTGTTGTTAGATGTAATTATTGACTCGACCTACAAATGTCACTCATGTTTTAATTTTTTGTTAAGTTCACGCATACGTAGTCAGGGAGTTGGTTCTAGCATTTAATAAGAACATTAATGAGCTCGAACGCTCCATCCTTTTTGCTCTGTTTTTACTCTGTATTTTTTTCAGAACTGTTTCAGATGTAATACAGTCTATTTTGAGAACATTCTGCCTCTGCTAAAATACTGCCATGGTATCAGAGCAGACAGTTGTGTTCCTAGACAGAGATATCTGCTCCAGACGTTCAGCTTACAGCACAGTCGGGTGTTGAGGTGAACCAGTCAAGTTCGACCTCTGCAGAGACAGAACCCACCACAGTGAAAACACGCCAGTGCAAGCAGGTTTTCTTCAGCAGACGAGCAGGCTAAGGTAATCACGTATCTCTGCACTTTTGAAATGAGATCTTGTTTATTAGATTAAGAAAAGGACGAATAGATTGGAATAGTCATGGCATCCACTAGCAACTCTAGCACACAGGGACCAATACTAAATGATATGAATTATGCCATGTGGGTCATCAAAATGAAAAGTTATTTGAAAAACCTGGAATGTTGGGAGGCCGTAGTAACCAAATATGAAGAACCCAGTGCAAATGACCTTGTTGCAATGACCAACGCACAGAGGAATACAAATGCAGAGAACAAAAGGAAAGATTCTAGAACCCTATGGAATCTACACAATGGAGTTGAAGACTCCATCTTTCCCAAAATAGCAGCAGCAACCAGCGCATATCAAGGCTGGGAGATACTTGCGACTGCATATCAAGGAATTGATAAGGTAAAAAATGCTACGTTGCAGATATTCAGGAAAAAGTTCGAAACTTTGCAAATGGAGGACACAAAAACTGTAGATCGATTCATGTCTCAAGCAGTGTTCGACGGGGACGCGTCCGCCCCAAAAATCCCCGTGTTTCTAGAGGGGGACGTCTCGGAGACTTGGGGACTTGGGGGGGACGTCCCCCCATCAGCCCATCACCAGCGCCACCATCCCACCACCAATGTCGCTGTCTGCAAGATGCTGCTAGGACTTTGAGGATGCTGGGGTGTCCTCAAGACATCTAGGGGACTCCTAGTTGTCTCCAAGATGTATAATTCTTATACTTACACATCTTTTTATAACTATTTTTTTAAGTACTATATGTATTTCAGCACCCTACCACCCTCCCACCGCGGTCCCCCCGCTGTCCCCCTGCCGCCCCCAAACTTAGACCCCTTGTCCTTGCGTCCCCAAAACACGTCCCCTACCATCCGCCCGTCCCCGTCCTCGAAACCCCATGGAACATTGGTCTCAAGCCATGGATGTAGTAAATCAACTAAGAGCCTATGGTGAAGACATCACAGACATGAAAGTTGTGGAGAAGAATCTCAGAAGTCTTCCACACTCATATGATATGTTGGTGACTGCAATCAAAGAATGTAAGGATCTTTCTCAGTACTCCATAGAAGAGTTGACTGGTTCAATGTTGAACCACGAGTCCAAAATACAAAATAAAAATGAATATTTGGAAACTGCCCTACAAACACAAGCCACAATCAATAGAGGAAGAGGAAAAAGTGGTAGAGGCAGAGGAAGAAGAGGTCAAACCTCTTCCATTGTTGAGAATCAGTTGGAGCAGCCTTTGTCACAGCCTCAAAACCAAAGAGGAAGAGGCAGGAGTAATAGAGGAAGAGGTAGATCTAATAAGTCAAATATACAATGCTATTACTGTAAACGATAGGGACACTATGAGAGTGAGTGTAGAAAAAAGCAAGCAGATCAGAATAGGGGTAGAGCTTATGTGTCCAACACAGAAGAAGGAACCCCATCAATGTTTCTATCATGCTCAGCAGTAGAAGACAATAACAATGAAGACACGTGGCTATTGGACAGTGCCTACAACAAGCACATGAAAGGTAATAAAAATGTTTTTACTAGTTTTGATGACACAGTTAGGTCCAAGATCAAGTTAGGAGATGACCATTTGGTACATGCTCTAGGAAGAGGTACTGTTACATTAGTAAACAAGCAGAATGAAAAAAGGGATATCCATAATGTCTATTATGTTCAAAACCTAAAACATAATCTATTGAGTGTAGGCCAAATGAGTGAGAATGGGTTTAAAGTTAAATTTAAAGGTTCCACATGTACTATCTTAGATAAACTCCCAAGTGAAATGGTCATAGCAAGAGTCCAAATGACTAGAAACAGATTGTATCCCCTAAACCTAAGAAGTGTCAAACAATCCATATCTTATGCTCATTATGCTACCAATTCTGATGAAACTTGGTTATGGCACCTCAGATATGGCCATCTAGCCTTTAACAGTCTAGATCAATTACAGAAAAAGTCAATGGTCCTAGGTTTACCAACAATTGATGTCCACCATAATCCTTGTGAAAACTGCATAATAGCCAAACACCAAAGGAGTGCCTTTCCAAATGCAGCAACCTACAGAGCTAAAGATCTACTGGAGCTAGTGCATACTGATCTCTATGGTCCCATGCAAACAGAGTCTATAGGAGGGAGTTGTTATTTTTTAACCTTTATTGATGATTGCAGTAGGATGATCTGGGTGTACTTCATTAAGAACAAATTAAACACCTTTGACAGATTCAAACAGTTTAAAGCAATGGCAGAGAAACAAAGTGGTAGAAAAATTAAAGTTTTAAGGTCTGATGGAGGAGGTGAATATGAATCCAAAGCTTTTGCAGCATATTGTAGTGAATAGGGCATTCAAAGACAATTCACCACCAGGTACACTCCGCAGTAAAATGGAGTGGCAGAGAGGAAGAATCAAACAATTATGAACATGGCAAGGAGTATGTTAAAAGCTAAAAACCTATCAAATGATTATTGGGCAGAGGCAGTTGCATGTTCAGTGTACATCCTAAACAGATCACCTACAAAAAATGTAAAGGACAAGACACCTCTAGAAGCCTGGAGTGGAGTGAAACCAGATGTAACAAACTTGATAATTTTTGGAAGTGTAGCTTATGCTCATGTACCTGAGGAGTTGAGGAGAAAATTGGATGATAGAAGCGAGAAGTGTATACTCATAGGTTATAGTGATACGTCAAAAGCCTACAAGCTATACAATCCAATTACCAAGAAGACATTAGTGTCTAGAGATGTGAAGATTCTTGAAGATAAGGCATGGCATGAACAAGATGGTGGAATAGTTGATAGTCAAATTGCTCCACACACATTTACACGAGCAGATATAGTAGATATTGAGTGGCCAAGACAGAGTCTACCCAGATTGCAGGTTCCAACAGTAGCAGAAGAAAATCAAGGACAGCAAGTGCACAATCCTTCTTCCAACAATGATTCAGACCCTAGAATAGCAGAACTCAAGAATCAAAAGACCAAGACTATCAAAGAGATATATGAACAGCAAGACAATAATGAACAGGTAAT
>VDFB02317097.1:0-24885 GCA_007258455.2 Sequoia sempervirens
TTTTTCATTTAAGGGTTGTTGCTAAGAACATTAAGATTGATGCACTCATAGATAGTGGTTCTCAAGTTAACTTAATTTCTGAAGATGTTGTAAGAAACTTGGGATTGAAAACTACATTGCATAAGAAACCTTATCTACTAGGTTGGATTTGCGAGAATGATAAATTGCAAGTAACAAGACAATGCACTTTAAAATTTGCAATCATTAGTAAGTTTGTGGATGAAGTACAGTTTGATGTGGTTCCACTAGATATCTGTGGGATAGTTTTGGGTAGCCCTTATCTATATGATTGGAAAGCTATTTTCTACAGGGAAAAGAATCATTATCATTTATTTAAAGATGACATTCAGTATATTGTACATTCTCACAAGACTAAGACTGATCGTTCTTTTACAAACACAGGGAAATTAAAGAGGGTGATTAATGCAAGTAAAGATTTAACTCTTATGTATGTCAGCACAGGTGATTCTAGATAAGAACTTGGAGTAGCTAACCAGGGTTAAATGTCATGGGATGCACCCACAGTAAAGCATGAGGGAATGGTGATTGAAAGCATTGATAGATCCTTGGGTAAAAATGTTTCTATTGCAAAAGGTCAATATGTTGTTGATTTATTCTCTTTCATCTTTGCATTATTGTTTAGCTTGATGCTAGTCAATATTTGTTGGTTAGTGGCTACGACAGTTGATGTAGATGCTTATGGAAGTGATAAAGCGATGTTTATGTTCAACAATATTGTTGCAGTCTTCATTGTGATTCTGAGACATGTATACAGATGTACAGAGGATACAGGACAAGTGGGGAGGCCAAGTCCTCACCTAATGTCAGTATAAATGTCACTTTTGGAGGTCCAAAAGTTCTCCAGTGGGGAGGCCTAATCCGGGGGATATTTTCACTAAAAATTGAAGAATCTCTAATACTCCAAATTTCAGCACCATCAGAAAGAGCTCGATGTCCTGATTCCAAAGCAACTTGAATGGAGTCAAACAGAGCTACAGAGCCCAAGTTATTGCCAGTCAAAGTTTAGTCAACAACTAGTCAACTCAGGGCCCAGGGCAAGAAAAAAGGTCAAAATTTGATGTCACCAAAAGTGGTCAAAATTGATATCAACGCGAAGAGCTCAGCAAGAGCTTTTCGATGGTGTTTGTTTTGCGTAAATCGGAGCTCGTATGTGCGAGATATGGAAGGTCAAAGCTCGTGGTTGACTAGGTTGACTTAAAGGTATCATGATGACGTTAGCATGATGTCATCATGCTGACATGGATGAATCATGCGGTGACACATGGTGGCTTCCCAAAGTTACATGTTGCAACAATTTGTTGGAGATGGCTTTATTTAAAAAATTAAAAATATATATATAAAAGCCTACCACTCCTCCCATTTAAAAGCCTTAATTTAAGGCCTACGAGAGAAAAAGTAGGTGGGGTCTTAATTTAAAAATAAACAAATTTACCCCTATTTAAATGGGATAAAACTCCTTTAATATTTGAAAATACATGTGGTTAGGAGATCCCCTTTTTAAGGGAAACTTAAACATTATTTTTAAAGAAAAAAACAAATTTCCAACCAATTCACCCCCTATAATTAAGGATTAAATCCTTAACAAAATCAAGCCCGTTTATATTCAAAGGTGAATTATTAAGATCTCCTAATAAATCCTGAAATGAATTATGGAATAAAATTACAAGAGGCCATCCGTGAAGATTTTATGTAAAATTGGATGGGTTGTTTTAACGGGAGGATATCCCTATGTAAATAAGGGGGGATTTTCAAATAATATTTTCTATGTAAAGGGGATATTGGGAGGTTTTGAAAATCAATTGGTTATGAACCAATTTGAGTAATTTATTTGTATAAAAAGGGTAGAATGGGGGGTGTGAGATTAAGTAATTTTTTTTGAAGAATTTTTGGTGAAGTTGTGAATCAAAGAAACATGGAGATTTTCTAAGGAGATTATTTTGAGCCTTTTGTAAGTCAGAGTATTGTCATGCTGCCGAAGTGCTCTTGGTGCATTTGTAATTGATTTTTTGGAGATTAATCAGATCGGTCTCACTCTATTGGAGCAGACCCGAAGACGTAGTCACGTTTGTGGCGAACTCCGTTATCAGATCGTTTGCACTCTCTCTCTCGCTCTCTTCTTCCTTCTCAATTTCGTTCTTTTCACCTTCAGTTTTTAATGCATAATTTCAATAATGTATGCATGAATTGTATTTCCACTTAATTCACATGTTAATGTGATAATTTATTTTATGTAATTTGGATTTTCACGATTTGCAAACATTAAGCATTCAAATGCAATTAGTCTATATCCTAATCAGATAAAAAGATATAGTGCATATTTTGTAGAGAGTATTCTGAGTTTTCTTGTGGAATATAGAGAATGCATTGATAGAAAAGAGGAAGAGAGAAGTGGTAAAAGAGGGGTGCAGAAAATTGCACAGTAGCAAGATAAGTTGCAACATTGAACTATAATCAAATTTTAATATCTTGAGTTGTAAATCTAATTGGTGGGTGCCATTAGATATCTAGGTAGGTGATTATATTAGGAAGTGGGTGCTTCCTTGGAGTGAGTGCTCCTAAAACTAGGGGATTGGTGTGTCTCCTTAGGGTTGGTACCCTTAAACTTTATAACTAAACATTTAGCTTGTGAGGTTGGATTAGGATAGTTGATCCTAGCAACATTTCTCATCGTGGTTTTTCCCACCTTGGGTTTTCCATGTATATCTAATGTTATGTGATGTTTGTGTGTGTGCATGCTTATGCTTCTTCATATTAAGTTTTAATCCGCATTTTGAAATCTTAAGGAAATAATCCACACAAAATATTAAAGGGTTAAAATTTCAATATCTACTAATTTACCCCCTCTTTGAGTAGATTGTTGTGTTCCAAAAATTTGTATCAGAGCACAAGGTTCCCTTGGAGAAGCTTAATTAGCTTGGGTAGATCTTGGTAAACTGAACACAATGGCTAGTCAAGAAGGTTCTTCTACAAACAAGGCACCTCAATTTGATGGATCAAATTATGCCTTCTGGACTATTATGATGCAAAGATATTTGGGATCCCTAGGATTTGATGTTTGGATGTCTGTCGAGAATGGATACACTATTCTAGCTACACCTCCCACTGATGTTTCAAGAAAGAAAGATTATGAGAACACATTTGAAAAAGAAAAGCATTCTATTCTCTGTGACATGACTAGATCAGTGTTTGTCAAGGTTATGCATTGTCAAACTACACATGATCTCTGGGAGAAGTTGAGGAGCATCTATGAGGGAGATGACAAGGTAAATTTGGAAAAGTTGCAGATTTTGAGAGCCAGTTTTGAAGGTCTAAAGATGAGTGAAGAAGAAAATATTGTAGACTATCTACTCAGGGTTGATGAAACAGTGAAATCTATCAAAGGATTCTAAGAATAAGTGAAGGGATCAATCATTGTGCAAAAATTATTAAGGTCTATACCATCTAGATATGACTCCAAGATATCAGCAATAGAAAAAGTAAGAGAATTGGATAAAATCACTATTGATGAACTACATGACATATTCACTGCATATGAAATGAGAATGAAAAATGGACATCCATCTAAAAGAAAAGCTACATTCAAGGTTACAAATAAAGATAAGGCTGAAGAACCCAACAAAGACAAGGAAGTTGTCTCTACGTCAGATCATGAAGAGATTGATGAGGAAGAAGAAAAAATTATCGAAAGACTAAGGAGAGGATCCAACAAATGTAAAGTTAAGTTACCCCTCAAGTGCTTTGACTGTGGTAAAATAGGACACTTTTCTTCTAAATGTACCTACAATAAGAATGATAATTTTGAACAAGAAAGAGACAGTTAAATAAAGAAACCCTACTATTCTAAAAGCAAGAGCTTTGGAAAGATGAAAAAGAGCTTATACATTCAAGAGGAGAGTGAATCATCTGATGCTAGTGATAGTTTGGAAGATGAGAAAGATTGAGCTTTTGTGATGAAGGAAGAAGAGGAAGAATTTCTCTTCATGGCCAAAGACTCTATAAAATAGAAGCATGGTGTGGGTAAACATCTTGGTGAAGAGGAAGCTGAAATAGATCTTGAAGGAGAACTCATTTCTACCATATAAGAAATTGAAAATTTAAGAGATGAGGTTGAAGACCTGAAAAAGCAGAATAAGCAATTAACTAAAGACCTTGAGGAATCCAATTAGATGGTAGTAAGTATAAAACTTCAAGTGGAGGAATCCAAAAGAATGGAAGAAGTGGAAAAATACAAATTAGAAATTGATGTGGATGAATGTATGAAGATTGAGGTAGAAGTAGTAGCCTTAAGAAAAGAGTTGGAGAAAGCCAAAGAGAAAATTGAAAAAAGGCTTGAAGTTGAAAGGTGGCTCAGATATTCTTGATGGATTATTGAGCACACAAATTCTTGCTAACAAAGAGAAAGCGAGTTTAGGTCTTGAGAAAGGAAAAATTTCCCTTATCAATGTTTCTACAAAGCTTTATGAGAGATTCAGAGCAGAAGAAAATTCTGGCTCAGATGGTGAGAAATAATACAAGGAGGATGTTTTTAGAGAGGAAAAGAAGTCTATTGAAGTGAAGAAATCTAATGAAGAAAAGAATCCAATTGTAGAAAAAAGGAATAAACAATAAGCTCCTGACTAATAGAAGGAGCATAACACAATAAGAACTAATGCTAATGGATTCACAAGGGTGAGAGATTTGAGGAAGCCACAACAAAGAAGACCCCCTCATCCAGTCCAAGATAACACTATGACTAGGTACTCATCATTCTTCTATGGGTATTGCTATACTTGTAATCAATTTGATCATAGGGATAAAGAATGTAGAGTAGTTTCTCAAAGGAGTACAAACTTTGTAAGAAAAAAATATTTTTTCTCCTTTAATGGATATGAGTATAATGTGCTACAATTGCAATAACTTTGGTCATATAGCTAGAAACTATAGAACCTAATTGATAAGACCAAATGTTCAATAAAGAAGAAAGAAAAAAATTCCTTCCAAGATGAAAAAAGAATCCAAGGTTCCTAAGAAAGAGGAAGAGAAGGTTGAAAAGAAACCTAAGAAGTTCTGGAAGGAGAAAGAGAAAAATCCCACATAATCTATGTTTGCAAAAAAATGCACTTCATGCAAAGAATTTTTTTTTATGGGTTATTGATAGTGGTTGCTACAAGCATATCGTTGGAGACAAAAAAAAAATCATCCAACTTAAGAAATGCAAAGAAGGATCAGTCAACTTGGGTGATAATACTGTTGTGAAGATTTATGGAAAATGAATCTTGAGCATAGATGGAAAGAACAAGACTAAAGATTTTCTCTATGTTGAAAGATTCATTGGTACATTTTGATCCAAATTTTGATAAACATTCGTCAAAATTTTGACAACTATTTGTCGGTATTACTTTGTCAGAATTTTGACATTTCAAATAGTTTCAAAATTCTGATGAAGTAATACCGACGAACGGTCGTCGAAATTCCGACAAACATTCTTTGAAATTTGGGTCAAAATGTACCAGTGATTGAAACATAACCTTTTAAGTGTCAACCAAATGTGTGAAAATGTCTACAAGATTTAATTTAATTTTGAGGGTTGCAAAATAAGGGATAATGGAAAGACAATTACACAAGGAGTAAGGATTGATAACAATCTCTATAATCTTTGTGAAGTAAAATTCCAAAATTTTCTATTAAGCCAAGTAGATGAGAGTTGGTTGTGGCACAAGAGATTGGGGCATGTTAACTTTGATAATATGGTAAAAGTAAGCTCAAGAGGACTAGTTATACAAATTCTTAGGTCAACCAAGATTGCAAACCGATATGCAAAGAATGTCAATAGGGAGAACAAACAAGGGTTAAGTTTCCAACAAAGGATTATTCAACTACAAAACCCTTGCAAATAGTTCATACTAATTTTTGTGGCCCCACAAGGAAAAGAAGGTTGAAGGATGAGAGATACTTCATGCTAATAATTGATGACTGCTAGAATGGCTTAGGTTACATTTCTAAAAGAAAAGGCTAAGGCATTTGAAAAGTTCAAGATATTCAGGAAGATGGTTGAGAAGGAGACTGAGAGAAGAATTAAGTGCTTAAGACCAGATAGAGGAGGAGAATTCACATCAAGTAAATTCATTGAGTATTGTGAGGCTTATGGAATTAAAAGGTAATACTCCACATCAAGAACTCCACAACAAAATGGAGTAGTTGAAAGAAGAAATAGAATAGTTAAAGATATGGCTAGAGCAATGTTGAGTGAAGAAAATTTGGTAGATACTTTCTAGAGAGAAGTAGTCCACACTATAGTTTACATTCAAAACAGAGCTCTAATAAGAGCAAACCGTGGTAAGACTCCATATGAACTATGGTATGGTAAACCTACGTTTCTCAAGTATTTCAAGGTATTTGGTAGTAAAGGCTACATGAAAAGAGAAGTGGAGAACTTGGGAAGATTTGTTTCAAGATGTGATTATGGGATATTCTTAGGATATTCCACTCAAAGAAAAGCTTACAAGTGTTATAGCAAGAGGTTGCATAAAATTGTGGAAAGCATCAATGTCAAGGTTGATGAAAGTGTAAATCATGTTAATCCCAACAAAAATGACTTTGAGATAGAATCAAAAGATGAAGAAGAAGATGAAATGAATGAGGAAGAAGGAAATGAAGAAGAGGTTGAATGAGCACCATAAAATTATATGCAAAAGGATCACCTTGCAAATCAAGTAATTGGTGACAAAAATGAAGGAGTTCAAACTAGGAGAAGGCTTGCAAAGAACAAGGAACATGTAAACTTTTCTCTCCTATCTCAGATTGAGCCAAAAAGTTTTACTAAGGCTAGCAAGGATGAGAGTTGGAAATGGAAGAAGAGATAAATCAAACAGAGAAGAACAAGACATTGGAATTATTTCCTAGACCCCCAAGCAAAAATGTAATTGTACTAAAGGGGTGTTTAGAAACAAGATGAATAAGGATGGATTTGTTGTAAGAAATAAGGCAAGATTGGTGTGCAAGGAATATGCACAAGTTGAGGGAATTGACTTTGATGAAACATTTGCACCTGTTGCAAGATTAGAAGCTATAAGAAATTTTCTTGCATTCTCAGTGTATAAAGGATTTAAAGTATATTAAATGGACTTGAAATCTGCATTCCTAAATGGAAACCTAGAAGAGGAATTCTACATAGGACAACCAGAAGGTTTTCAGCTATTAGAAGATGATTATTATGTATGTAGATTGAGGAAAGCATTGTATCATCTAAAGCAAGCACCTAGAGCATGGTATTCAAGGTTGGACCATTACCTGCAATAGCAAGGGTTCAAGAAAAGATGTGCAGATAGAAATTTACATTTCAAATCTGAAGGTGAGCACATGATTATTGTTGTTGTGTATGTGGATGACATCATATTTGGTGGTAGCAATGATAAAATGTGTAAAATATTTGCTACACATATGCAAGATGAATTTGAGATGTCAATGTTAGGAGAGTTGTCATTTTTCCTAGGTTTATAGATTGTGCAAACTAATAACGGGATATTTATATCTCAAACTAAATATGCTAAGGAAATGCTTAAGAAGTTTGGCATGGAGGATAGTATACCAGTTAGTACCCCCATGATAATTGGCTGCAAATTGAGGAAATCTAAATGAATTACCAGATGCAAATCAGATGTTGTGTAGGTCAATGATTGGAAGCTTATTGTACTTAACCACTTCAAGGCCAGACATAATCAAAGTTGTTTGTATGGTAGCAAGATTTTAGGCTACACCAAAAGAGTCACATGTCAGCATGTAGTGAAAATAATTTTTAGATATATCAAAAGCACTATTGAATATGGGCTATGGTATCCCAAGAGCAAGAATTTTTCTTTGATAGCATACAAATGTTGATTGGTCTGAATGTGTAGATGATAGGAAAAGTACAAGTGGAGGAACATTCTTTTTGGGAAACAAATTGGTTTCCTAGATGAGAAAGAAGCAAGAATCAATCACTCCATCCATAACAAAAGCAGAGTATGTTGCAGCCACAACATGTTGTACTCAGGTCCTATGGATGAAGTAGACACTTAAGAACATCAAGGTTGAGTATAAAGAACCTATCTCTATTCTTTGTGATAAATCAAGTGCAATAAACACCTCAAAGAATCCAATGATGCACTCTAAGACAAAGCACATATCCATCAAGTATCACTTCATTAGAGAGAAATTTGTAGACAAGTCAACATGGAATATGTTCCCACAAAAGAACAAATAGCTCACATTTTCACCAATCCTCTTCCCAAGGAACAATTTGAATATATGAGGCAAAATTTGGGAGTCATTTCTCCCACATCATATAACTAAATATTAGTGATTAGGCATGGGTGCAAGGGGAGATTCATTGGTATCTTATTTATCCCTAGAAATGTAAGGAAATATCAAGTTAGGTAAATATAGTTTTACAAATTTCTAATGACTTGATGGTTGCATATGATCTTAAAATCCTTTCTTTCTCTTTGAACTATTTGTCAAAGGGGAGCATATTTATGGGGGGAGAGTGGTGTGCCCTTTGACATTGATGTCAAAGGGAGAGAAATTTGTGCAAATGCTCAAATGTTTTAGCAAAGGGGAGAAAGTGGAAATGATCAAGAATGAGTTGTTTGTTTTAATTGGTAAAGAGAAATTGGTATAGAGAATGAATTGCAATATATATAATTGGTATCTATTTCAATTGGTTCTATCTCGTTGAACATTTAGTTTTTCCATCAATGACAAAGGGGGAGATTGTTGGAAATTTGGTTGTCATTGATGACAAGGGAAAGACAACAAGCGTAGTGAATCTGGTTCAAGAAGTGTTGGTATAGGTTGTTGATGAAATGAGCTTGTTTTACAAATGTTGTAAAGTTGCTCAAAAGGTTGCAATGTTGTCATGCAATATTGGAATATTTTTGTGGATGGTTCTTCCAAGTGTCTGCAGAATTATCTAAGGCTAGATTTAACATGGATTTTCTGAGGGCTTCTCAAAAATGTGAGTTGTAAGTCCAGAGAATGGAGGATGTGCTTAGAAATGAATTATCTCTACCCTTGGATAGTTTTAGGGTTTATAATTTAAACCCTAGGCCTTGCAGTCATGGTGCTCATCATGCTTTATATTTTGTTGTTGACTGCTTATCGGGGGTAGCCAGTCGCTTAAGTCATCACTTAAGCCATCGAGGTCATTGGTGTGACCGAACCTCTTACCTAGAGTTTTAGGTCATCCGGTGTACGAAATCAATATTGCACACTAAAAGTTTGAAGACCAGATGGATATCACTATGGTCCTTTACATTGTAGTTCAAATTTTAATTTATCCTATGTTTTGTGTGATAGGCGATGGTACTTGATCAAGGGTTGTGGTCAATCCTTGGAAGATCGATGGTGCCTACTAGCCTACTATGCTTTAGTAGGTCCCCATCTAAGCCCTATGGGATAGTGGGAAACAGTGGAGATAAAGTATTGATGATCGAACGATGCATGAAGTGTTTCATGTGGGTCTAGTATCTATAAGGACACATGGAGGAATATTGCTTGATCACTTCACGTCATTGTTAAGAAGTGAGACAAAGGATGAAATTCAATGAAGAGCGATGAATGATGAGAGCTAGTGGAAGATAATGTCATCATGAATAGATGGCAACAGTTCGCTACCCCGCTATAGACTCGGTGGGTCCTTGATGCATCCCCATGATATGGTGGGCTTGTGACACATTGATTTAATGATAGGTGGCAAGGTTTAACTATTTCACAAGGGTTATTTGTATCATGATTATCTTAACATTACTTGTAAGTGAAGTTACAATAAGAAAAGTGCATGTGATGGATTTTCAACAGTGAATATTGAATGAAGGCGATCAAATGATGATCGCTATATCCAGTCACATCATAGAAATAGAAGATGAAGACTAAAGTGAAGCCATGATATGCAATGAGTTAAAGATAAATGATTCCAATTAAATGAAGTTCATCCATGATATTTTAAAGTTGTAATGATGATTGAGGAATGATTGATTGTGGCACGGAGGCTTCAAATCAATGGTTAGAATTTAAAGGAAAAGGTTTCAAATAGTTGGGTCTGTGTGAACAAGGGTTTTTGGCTCTAAGCTTGAAATTAATTGGTCTAGCTAAACCAGTGACCAATATGAATGAATATTTTATTGGGATAATGGTGTCATAGACAACAATAGAGAATGAGATCAAAATCAAATCAAATAATTGGGGAAATGCATTCAATGCATATAAGATTTTAGAGTTTTATAGTTTGCTATTCTTAGAAAACTTTGTATCTAAATTTAATGACTGTGATGCTCGTTGCAGAGGTAGCATGATGAAGAAGATAAAAAAACCCTAACAAGATATCTACACATGGATGAGAATCTTGAGGCAATCACTACATGTCGGTGAAGGAGATACAAAACAAAATATCAATTTTTGGCTATGTGTGGAAACTAGTGGAATAGAAAGAGTGAGAGGAGTGTTGCAAAAGATATAGTGCATACTTGGAAAAGAGTATTCTGAGTTTTCTTGAGGTGGAAAAAGAATTCACTAATAGAAAAGAGGAAGAGTAGACTAGACCAAGAGGGGTGCAGAACATTGTGCAATTGCAAGATAATTTGCAACATTGAACTAAATCAAATTATAAAATCTTGAGTTGTAAATCTGATTGGTGGGTGCCATCAAATATGTGGGTAGGTTCTCATATTAGAAAGTGGGTGCTTCCTTGGAGTGGGTGCTCCTAAAACCAGGGGATTGGTGTCTCCTTAGGGTTGGTACCCTTAAAATTTGTAACTAAACATTTACCTTGTGAGGCTGGATTAGGACAATTTATCCTAGCAACATTTCTCATCGTGGGTTTTCCCATCTTGTGTTTTCCATGTATATCCAATGTTATGTAATGGTTATGTGTGTGCATTCTTATGATTTTGCATATTAATTTTTGGTTTGCACTTTCAGAGCTTAAGGAGATAATCCACAAAAAAGATTAAAGGGTTAAAATTTTAATATCTAGTGATTCAACCCCCATCTCAATAGATTGTTGTGTTCTAACATAATAATCATAAAAAGAGTAGAGTATAAAAGTATATAAATTTTTGGTGATCACTATATATGGGCTTCATGACAAAATAGAGGGAATAGTTGGAACAACAGTAGAAAATCAATGTCTTTTAACTAAGTGTTTTTTAATTGCAATAGTTGTGTGGAGGCTAGATACTTACATGATACAAAATCATTGAGAACTGGATTAGAACAAGTGGTATTGAGTAGCTGTTTGACTTCACAATAGAACACGTCTAATGTGACTAGTTCAAAAAAGCATTCCAACCACAAAAAAATATTGTCGTGGTCAATACCTACCCATTTTCTAAGGAAATCCTTGCCCAAAATTGACCATCAATGATGTCATGCTAGTTCTTTTGTATCCAAATTCAGAAGGAATTAATTTTTATTAACTAATGCATTTGACTATAGCAATTTGGGAAGGTTTCCTTCATAAGGAATACCAATACCAGGACTTTCCAAGGCAATGATAT
Source organism: Sequoia sempervirens (assembly GCA_007258455.2). Classification (NCBI taxonomy): domain Eukaryota; kingdom Viridiplantae; phylum Streptophyta; class Pinopsida; order Cupressales; family Cupressaceae; genus Sequoia; species Sequoia sempervirens. Next base: position 11,535 of record VDFB02317097.1, read on the forward strand.
CGATATCATTAAGAAGAACATCTTGCTTAAAAACTTGATGAAGCAATAGCAGTATATCAACCTTTAACTCTTGAAGGGCAAGGAAAGAGGCTAGAAAGGGGGAAAAAATGTTCATTTACTCTATATCTATTGACTAATACTAGAAACTCGTAGCCCAAAACCATTCATATAGCTTCAAAAGTAAGCTTGTTGTAGATTTTATAGAAAATCTTGAGCATGTGGTCAGTGATATGACCGATGAAAGCAACTTGTCTTTTGTTGGATCTTAATCAAATTAGAGTATCCATGAAGAGAGTATGAGAATGAGGAGAGAGTTTTTAGGTATATAGGGAAAGGAAAGGGATTTTTACTTGAGAACAATAACTAGGAAAGAGGATTTATAATTGCAAATTGTTTGGCAATGATATTGAATGCTAGAGACAATATCGTCAATCTAGGACGAGTTCCATAAAGTCAAAAATTTTGTGGTAGCTTTAATTGTTTGCATGTGTCAATTCTATTGAAATGGGACTATCAAATGATAGGTGACTAGAGCACATTAAATCACTCAGAAAATATCAGATACAATTAGATTTGTGTGGAGAAATAATTTATGTGCTAAGTAATGTACTAATAGCTGACCATACATGATAATTGGTTCTAGTTTATATTTTAAATTTATCTATGATCAATAGATTTTTTCTAGTGATATGGTATGGTTCCTTGCATATAGGTGGTAGGTGTCATCATGTCACATGGTTTACATAGACTTAGGTCTTACCTTATTTTACAAAGTGTGTGATATTGATGTTTGTATCAATTCCTTTGCATCTAATGTTATTAATATAGATATAGTCTTCTATTGTCATAATTCTTTAACATGTTTTAGGTACAAGTCCTTGTTATTAACCAAGACCAATGGAAAAATATTTAACTATTGATTTACATATGTTGAAATATATTATTTAATTATTATTAATTACTAGCATGTTTATTCTATTTTCATATCCTGGAGCATTAGAAAAAGGTTATGGACAATAAATCTGATATGATGTGACTAATATAGCAATAGATTATATCAAATATATGTATAAATTTTGTGAAGTAAAAAATACAATATTACTTAAAAATTGAAATTTTTGGTTATAATGAAATTGCATTAAGGTTGCAACACTTCCCTGGTGTCCATAAACTATTGCTTGATAGAGTTTTCTTTTATGTCCAAAACATGAAGTCATCTACAAAACATTTGGAGTGAAATCAAGTACCTTGAAAATATTACAAAAGAAAACAATCATAACTTAATGAAAAAAAACATGTATTATAAGTGGCATTGTATAACTCTAATCACAATATGTGTTATGAAATCATAATAATAATAAGTATCTAAATTTGATTGAAAATTTTCATTTTAGATGTGTTCCTTTAACTAGTCCCTATTTCCTTTTGTGCTTCCACAAAATTGTGGAAGATAGATAACTATTAAGACCATGAAAAAATTCTAGAATATGCTAAGCGATGTCTAATGCATAGTTGTTCGGGGATTACCAGATTGATCAGAAGTGGTGAGTCTCCATTGCACCGGTCAATTCTTTTAGAGTGCATTTTCTAGAGTTGTGTATTTATCAATTATGCCTATTTATTTTAATAATAATTAGTTAGTTGATTAGTATGTGTTTCTAGTATCGAAGTTCTTAATATTGATATTTTTGGTAGTTAATTTAAAGATCAATGTTTATGGAATAGTAATTTTTTATTAATATTAAGCATATGTTTCATCATGTGCATAAATTGGAACAAGCGGTACTACAAAGGTTTATAGCTCTTACTTTTAAGGAATTTACTATGTTTTAGTGGACTAACTGGATGGAATTAGTGCCATGTGTCACATATGTTTACATATGATTGTGACATTGTATAAATGTGATCTGTTGTGTGCTATGCAAGTTGTAGTGTTAAGGTTTTATGTCGAGGAGCTAACTTATGTGTAGATGGTGTCACTTTCTTTGATTTCATTTCTAATTGTTAGCATTTGGGAATTTTAGTTCAAGAAAATTTTGTTCTTGTTTCTGTGGTGGAGCCTATTTGTTGGTAATTCTGTTGATAGCTTTCAAGTTGTCTTTTCATGCAAGAATTATTGGTTTTATTATTTTGTTTTCTTATTTTTCCTTGTACGTTGCTTTTCAAGTGTTGGTAGTAAGACATTATATGTAGATTCCTAGAAAATGTTGACAACCTTGTGATGTCAAAAATTGTAGATCTAAATTAATTATTAGGGTTTGATAAGGATAGAAAAATTTATTGTGAAATTGTATCCCTGGCATACCCTGTACAAGAATCTAGTATTCAAGTATCTATTGTTGAAGAGGTGATTGCAATGCTCTGTGAGTAGTAACTAAATTTGTATCTATTCTGATTAATGATGTATTGAGCACATAGGAACAAGCAAAGGAAAAGTTAATAAAATCAAGCATCAATACAAAGGCTATTGACCTGCTTCCCAAATCTCTTCACCTTATGTAGAGATTAGAGATACAAAGTTAGGAGACAAATATTAATGGGTTGCGAGATAGGCTTGGGCATATAACAGGTAGATCAACAATGGCCACTTTTTTGATGAATTCAGTACTAGTAGAGGAAAAAACAATACCTATTTTAGTCCAATGCCCTAAATTGGTGTTAGCTTGTGTTGAATTATATGACAATAAGAGTAGGAAAATAGTAGGAGGATCTAGTGAAATAGTGTTTGATTTAAGCACAAAGACGATTGAAAGGGTGCTTAGGATACCTTCATGTGCATAATATGAACACATTGACTTGAGAAAGGGATTATCTTATTTTGATAGGTGTGATATAAGAGGGATTCACTACACACAGGTCTCTTTATTCTCAAGAGATCACCAGGGAACAAACTTCCCTTATACACCTCAATTTAAGCAAGCCTACAAAAATGTAGAGAAGTATACTCCAAGTTGTGTTTCAGAGAGAGTTATTTCAGATCCTGACAGAGTGAAATCCCAAGATTCTTTCCTCAGATGAGCAAGCTCTCGGCCAAAAGACAACATCACGGTTTCAGGATGCTAGTGCAACATGCTATCGTCTAAATGATGTGTTGGCGTCCCAAGCAACAGAGGGCTTAGGAGCTCAAGTGGATAGAACTAGGTTCCACTTCTAAGCTCAGGTTTGGAATGTACTAAGAGAAATAAATGAACATGAAGCCACAAAATTTTAATAAATACAAGGGGACTTGGAGAGAGCTTACCCTTTACCAGATGTTTAACCCTTCACTCCAAGGTCTCGACTAAAAGAAAACAACACGGTTTCAAGATGCTAGGGTGGTGTGTTGTCATCTAAAAGGTGTGCTGGAATCCTAAGCAATAAAGGGCTTAGGAGCTCAAACAGATTGAACCAAGTTCCACTTCTAAGCTCAAGTTTGGAATTTATTGAGTGAAATAAATGAATAGGAAGCTGAAAGCTTGTAATGAATGCAAGGGGACTTGGAGAGAGCTTATCCTTTACCGGATGTTCAACCCGTCACTCCAAGCTCCACTTTACATCTACACATAGAAAAGCAAAGGGAAAGGTTGGGTGGCTGTATAGGGGCCCGCCTCAGTCAGACCCCCAATTTGGTGTTCCCACCCCCATAGAAAACCAAATTGGAAAGGAGTTTAAATGCAGTAAACAAAGCGTGTGGTGAAAGCAAGATCTACTCAGGAGTAGAGCCTGCACCACGAGATAGTAAATGAACAAAGAAAGTAAGAGAGAGAGAGAGCATTACCCATGGGCCTAGACCCTCTCCAGAGCACATAGATGCACTGTTGAGTGCTTGATTGAGAGTTGTTGTAGCTAGAGGGACCTCAGTATGGCATGGATTTGCTTATGGAGTGCTGCTATCAAGGATGAAGAGAACCCAAGAATGGAGAAATCAACAAGAGAGCTTGAATGAATGAATTCCAACCTCAAATGAGAGCAAGAAAGAGGTTTTTAATGTATGTATGGGAGGAAAAGGGCCATTACATCCAAAATCCAAATACTAGGACATGTGTCAAAAGAGTCAGGATTCAAGATTCCTCGTTTCAAACTCGAAAAACTATGTAGACGTATGCGTGCCGCGCAAACGTCCATGTGTCATGTTGGAATCCAAAGCCTAGATTTTTGGGAAATGTGTCATCATGCTTCTGTTGCTCTGCCACAGGTCCACATGGATTCAAAATCACAAAATTATGACTCATGGGAATTTTGTCATTAATGCTCTAAGGTGTCATAAATGCTAGGAAAAAATGCAAAAATGTGGAATTGCGTCTAGGTGCAATTTTGTGATATTACATTTTTCCCCCACTTTAATGGGCTCGATTTTGGAAAAAATTCAACCTCACTAAAGTAGAGAAGAAAAAATGTCACCTAAAATTTGAATTTTATGGATTTGTGTGCCAAGAAAAAGGGGACCACAAAGGCCACCGAAGTTGAGCTAATCGGTACTGAAGGTGCCCTTAGCATCTGAGCTAAAAAAATAGTAACAAAATAGTCATCGTAAAATATCATTCAAGACTTCAACCTACAAAACTCAAATTTTGGGTAAGCCTCGAAAAATAGAAAGAAGCTACAATGAAGAGAAGAATGATCAAGAAAAAATCATCAATTCGGAAGAAAAATATGATCAAGAGGTAACTATATACCCCCTCCTGAGTTTTTCCCCCAGCTTGGTTGGATAAATTTAGAAGAAACTAGGGAGCCACAAACTCTAGGAAAAATGGGCCCCGGGGGCCTATATATACCCAAGTGGGCTCCTAGAAGGGTCATTTTTACTATTCACTGTGAGCAAATTGTTGACTTTTGTGAGAGCAAAGTTAGCAAAATGCCTAGCACGAGGGAGTATGAGGCACCGAGGCTGGAACAGCTATGTGAGGACATCGCCAAGGGTCACGAGGTGGACTAGGTAGGCCTCTAAGACTTAGTTTTTTGTGAATTTTAGCTTATTTCTAGCACTTTTCTAGTCGGCAAGGTGCATAGGCATCTTTTTTCTGTGCTCGTATCCAAAAAATGTGTTGTCATCCATAGTCTACACCCGTCTCTTCTCTATTGTCTAGGGGATGCACTGGCATCCTCGAGGTGGCCATGGCGGTCAGGGAAACATGCATGGCGTGCAAATGTCTACGCGACACTCATAGGTCTTCAATAATTTTTTATTTTTATAATGAAACTTGATGTTCTGACTTAGAATTTTTCACTTTTTGTAGGAGTACCCAAAGATTCGGGAGCATCCAAGAGGGCGAGTATTTTGACTCGTTCGTGAGCAGAGGGACCATTTGACAGATGTCGAGGTCACACACCTCGATCAGTTTGGTCTCTGACATGCATTTACCATGCCAAAGATGAGGTACCATGAGAGGATGGTTACAACCCTGATGGAGTAGTGGGACACCACTATGTCATCTTTCTAGCTTCCTTGTGGGGAGATGACCATCACACTTGAGGATTTCTATCAGATCCTTGGGCTACCCATCCCTGGATGGCGGGTGGCCCTAGATGGTAATTGATCAATGCGGGAGTGAAGAGAGGGCGTATTCTATTACTCATGGAGGACAGACAGTGATGACGACATGGGCCACATATATACGCACTGGTACAACTAGACAAGGACCACTGCACCATTGCTGTGTTGAGTTATGGTCGTGATCGTGGCATTCTGGATCATGATAAATGGGTGAGGTTCACACCTGCATGGGGGCCTTGTATAGACTATTAGAGAGATGGATGAGCATCACATAGTTTTTTCCTGGGGGCTCAACATGTTGGCACACCTCTACCAATAGTTAGGCCGATACGTTCACTATGAGTACCATAGCCTCACTGCATGCACACTTTTGTAGGTGTGGAATTTTTCCCACATCATGTGCACCCAGCCAGTCATTTTTTCCTAGTGATGGCCATATCACTTTCCCATGGCCCACTGGTATGATATGACAAGCCAGTGGAGATTCAACGACCTACAGTTTTGGAAGCTACAGTTCGACACTGTTGTTGGAGATGAGGTTCGGTGGAGACCCTACCAATTTTTTTGATGGGTGGATGACGACAGGTATCTGAGGAACCTACAGCGTGACCATTCTTGGTAGGTTGTCGTTACTACAGTATAGTACCTTACTACTAGAGTCGGGTCATGCGATAGTGTGGCCATCCTTAGACAATTCCACCAGATGTTCCCACCTATACTAGGGCTTATAGGAGTGGAATGAGGGTTAGGGATCGCCCTCACCCCACCATCATTGATGTTGTCCCCTCGGACGATGATGATCCCAATCAAGATATACCACCCATTGTGGCTATGGATAATGTTAGGGTAGCTGCTGATTTTATGCGGTGGTGGGAGAGGCACCATCCTGCTCCTGTGTTCGATGAGGTGCCCTAAGAGGGGACCCTAGTCCACAAGAGGATTTTCCTCCCCAACCCCCACAAGATAGACAAAGAGGGCATTAGCAAGATGACAGGGAGGAGGAGAGGGCACCAGAGGAGGAGGCAGCACCTTCAAGACCGAGGTAGCGGAGAGGTCGGACCCCCTATGGCTACCCCTGTCTCTTCAACACCACCAACTCCTACTGTTCCAGTGACAACAACCTTAACATCACGAGGAGTGGCCAGTGATGCCAGCGGCATGGACACCAACACTGACCCTCACCCTGATCCTACATGGCAGCTAGGGGATTCAGGTATACATAGTACATTTTTATGTTTCTATGCTTTTGGTTTTCTCTGTTTATGATATATATATGTATGCCATGTGATACTAATTTCTCTTTATTTCTCTATGATTATAGAGGATGCATAGGGATGGATTGGGCTGATGGCTCAATATATTTCAGAGGTATCCCCTGATGTGTTGATCAAGGGGATGGTTCTTGAGGCTTTTCAGCTGGTATCTATAGGATGAAGTGCCCCCACTTTTGAGCTAGTAGCACACCTGAGGAGCACCTACGAGGAGTGAGGCATGAAGATCATGCAGCTAACTGCAAATATGATGACCATACAGGGACAACGTGACTAGCTGTCGAGGGAGTTGCGGATGGCTCTCGACGAGTGAGACATAATAGTGAGGAGGGCTAACACCATTGAGTAGGTGCATGATGCCCTCTAGAGCCATCTTAATGACCTTGATGGGAAGCCGATAGTTGTGTTCCCGATAGAGGTTCAGTAGCGACAGGATGAGCTGAGGCAAGTGGAGATGACTATAGTCTCCTTATAGGCAAATATCAGGGGGATGTGGGAAGCTTTGTCTATATCACGCTCACGCCAATCCCGCTCCATGACCATCATGTAGCCTCTCTCAAGGGTACCAAAGATGCAGCTAGAGCCGAAGGGCTCTAGGATCCATGCACCAAAATAATAGGGGCTCATCATTTTCTACATCATTTTTGTAGCAAGATACATATACATATACACTTGTAGATCTTTTGTATAGACATATACTCAACAACCACTCATTTTTTATAGTAGTGGCGTGATACATGTACATGAAATTTGATACACGTGTATATATATATGGACATATCGATTATGTTATCATGGCATTGTTTATTTGGATTTGTGTGCTCTTTATTTTCATGTATGTTTATGCTATGGATGTTATATGCTCATATGGATGTATGTTTACATTATATGCTAACATGATTTAATAAACACACATGGTTGTATGTTAATTAAATACAAGGATGATCTAATTTCCTTGAAAGATGTAATGTGATGCATGGACACATAGTGTAGTGGAATATAAGTATGTATGTCACATACACATACGCACATGGTCATATCATAACACAATTTGTTTTCATAATGTGCTAATGAATAATGTCAATATATGCAGTGCTACTACCCTTTCATAGATAGAACACCACACAAATGACACATGGAACACTACACATAGTATCGACGAAGATGCATCACAATAATGGGCTCTTTTAGAGGCATCCCATCCATAGACAATAATCCATAGGCACCTAAACTATACATAGAGATCACAATGTAAGGGCCTAACTAGTTAGGACTAAATTTTCCTCTTCAATAAGGTGGTGCATTTACATTTTGTTGGTTTTCGTAGAGAACAAGGTCTCTTGGCTTAAAGGTCCTAGGAAGCACACTCTAATTATATTCTCTTGATAACAATCATTGATAAGCTTTAAGATGATTGAGGGCCTTTAAACGATGCTCGTGAATCATCTCCAACTGATGCAAGTGGTTAACTCAGTAGGTTTCATCATCAATTAACCCTTTAAGGGAAAACCGTAAGGAAGAAATTTCCAACTCCAAAGGCATGATAGCTTCGACACCATACGCAAGGTTGAAGGCAATTTTTTGGTCATTGTATGGACACTCGTGCGATAGTCCTACAAAGCATATGTTAATTGAATATGCCAATCCTTACCATGCTTATTGATTGTTTTATGAAGAATGAGTTCAAGAGTTTTGTTAGACTCTTCAACTTGACCGTTGGACTGTGGATAATATGGTGTAGAAAATCTATGTTGGATATGAAATTTCTCCAAGAACTGCTTTACTTCCTTGTTCTTGAATGGCGTACCATTGTCAAAACCAAGTGTAGCAGGCAATCTAAAATGGGAAATAATATTGTTCATGAGAAAAATATAGATAGCTTCAGTGTTCTTGGATCGAAGTGGAATAGCTTTGACCCATTTTGTGAAGTAAACTGTAGTGGTAATAATAAAGATATGTCCTTTGGAAGAAGGAGGTGATATTTTTCCAATGATATCCAACCCTCATTTTGTGAATGACCAAGGAGAGGTTTGATTTTGTAATTCTTGAGCAGGTGCATGAATAAGATGGTTGTGTTGTTGAAATTGAAGGCACTTTTTGAAAAAATCAAAGGAATCATGTTCCATTGTTTTCCAATAGTACCCCATATGTATCAATCATCTTGCTAGGGATCTACCACCAAAATTTCCACCCCTGGAGCTCAAATGGGATTCCTTAAGGGCAAGGGGTATTTCCACTTTAGTGAGAAACTTGAGAAGCAAGCCGTTATAGGATTTTCGATAAAGGACATTGGATAAAATGACATAATGTGCCGAAAGCTTTCTTATATGATTACGATAGTTTTTCATTGCATCATCGGGAAATTTCCTATTCTTTAAGTAACTATAGATACTAGAGAACCATTCTCTCGAGTCTACATGAAAAGACACAAGAGACTCAGATTTAGGTTGATCGAAAACCATAGGGTTTCATAGGACCTGAACTACAAAGTGGTATTCTTTCGTATCTTCTTCTAAAAGTACCAAGGAAGCAGTGCTTTCCATGGCATTGACATGTCTATTTTCTCTCCTAGGGACATTATCTATTGTGAAAGAGGAAAACTGATTGAGCATGGAAAAAGCAAGTTCTCAGTAACAGGAAAACTTACTTTGTCTAGCTTGATAAGTTCCTATAATCTAATTCACAATAAGCTCAAAATCACCTAGTATATGAAGATGTTTGATTCTTAGTGTAATCGTGGCACACAAGCCAACAATAAGATTTTTGTACTCAATGATGTTATTGGTACAAGTAAAATATAATCGAAAGGATAAAGGGACTAGTTTACCTTTGGGTGATATCAAGATCACACCCACTCTAGAACTAGTCTGACACCTCGATCCATTGAAATACATCTTCTATTCAAGGTCATAGTTAGTTGTGAAAATATTTTTGTCAGAAAACAAATCCAACCTAGGGAAGGAACATGATGAGGGAGCATCTACCAATTGATTGACAACTTCTTGACCCTTTATTGATTTCTAAGTAACAAAATTTATATCAAACTTAGAGAGCAACATAACCCACTTCACTAATCTCCCAACAAGGTTAGTGCTAGAGAAAAAATGCTTCAAGAGATCCATTTTTACTATGACATGTGTTTTGGCATGGAGAAGGTAGTATCTCAAATTCTGCGTAGTGAACACAAGAGCGAGGCATTGCTTCTCCATGGAGGAATAATGAGTTTCATAATCAACTAGGATGCGGCTGATGTAGTCGACCGCTCTCTCTTTCCACGCATCATCATATTGAGCTAGCAAAGCTTCCAAAGCATATGGTGACATGGAAAGGTAAAGCAAAAAGGGCCTATCTTGCATAGCTGGCATCAATACAGGAGGATTGGCCAAATAATCTTTGATTGACTCAAAGGCTTTCTGACACTCCTCATCCCATATGAAGCGGACGTCCTTTTTCAATCAATGAGTGAAAGGAAGGGTACAATCAGCTAACTAAGATATAAATCTATAAATTGCATGAATCTTCCCTTTTAAACTTTGCAAATCAGTGATATTCCTCGGTGGAGGCATGTTAATGATGGCATCAATTTTATTTGCATCAACTTTGATTCCATGGTGAGACACTATGAACCCCAAAAAAATTTCAACATCCACACTGAAGACACACTTATGGGGATTGAGTCTCATTTTGTAGAGTCAAATCCTTTTGAAGATAAGACAAATGTTCTTCACATGATCCTGATAGGTTATCAATTTCTCCAAGATGTCATCAACATAGTCTTCTGAGATCTTATGAATAAAATCATGAAATATCAGGGTCATCGCCCATTGGTAAGTTGCTCCTAAATTATTTAAACCAAAGGGAATGGCCACATAGGACAAAGTACCCCAAGGGGTAGTGAAGGTTTTCTTGTATTGATCATCGGGGTTAATACGGATCTGATTGTAATCGGAGAAGCCATCCATGAAAGATAACAATGCATGGCTTGCAGTCAAGTCCACAAAAATATCTATATTAGGTAATGGAAAATCATCCTTAAGAGAAGCCTTATTAAGAACTTGAAAGTCAATACATATGCGATTACGGCCATCAAGCTTACTAATGATGACTATATTCGAAATACAAGGGGAGTAATCAATTGGGAGGATAGAGCCTGCTTTAAACAACTTCTCTATCTTAGTCTTGACCATCAATTCCACCCTGGGATTAATCTTTTAGATTTTATGATTAACTGGCTTGGCGTCGAGACATAGGATGATATTGTGAACCACTATAGACTCGTCAATAATAGGCATGTCCTGATACGTCCAAGCAAAGATATCAAGATGAGAATGCATAAGATCAGAGTGTTCATCTACTTCCTCTGAAGAGAGACACTTCCCGATCTTGATTACCTTTTCTGAGGATTTGGGATCCATAAGGACTTCAACAGTATCTCATTTAAGGAGAGAACTGTGGTCTTCAGGATGAGATATCAGAATGTCATCGCTGATGTTGGATAGAGGGTCTTCCTCGTCAATAATCAAAATGGATTCTCCAAAGTATGCTTGTTGGTGCAGGTGATACGAGAATCATTTCTTGTGATGATAAGGAGGCAACAGGGAATAGGAACATAGAAATTCCCCTAGTGCTTCGTCTCAAGAGAATACATCCAAAGGTACTTTTGCGGGCTGCCCCCTTTCCTCTATCAACTCAGGATGAACCAAGCTCAATGGCTCGACTGAAATCATATTAACACTCCTCCAAGGTTTTTGTTTAGACTGTTCAATAGAGCATCCCAAACCCAGATAGTGCTGTTATGGCTTAAACTAGATAAGGACTTGAATTCCTTGCTTGATACACCCCAATAATTTCTACCCATAGCCATATCGATAGGCGAGTTCATATCCAAAACCATAATGAGTTTATAGAACTTCAGGAGGTGGCGGCTCTACGTAGAGTGTTTCATTCCACCAATGAATGTCAAATATCTCTATGGGAGTTTTCCCACCTTTTTTTACCAGGTTCAAAAACATTAACCTCCTTGGAAAGAGTGGGATTACTCTCCTGGGTAGAGGAAGGAGTGGTCTCCTGAATAGGATCACACTTCTCTTCCCGAGCGGGAGTTTCATCCACCTTTGCGTCAACAACATCTAGAAATTATATACCAAAGGGGTTTTCCTTGTATTCCATGATGAAGAACTTAGAGAAATTCAAGCAGCCCCAATCATCACCAAGGAAAGAATTTGATTGAGAGGATGGAGGGGAAGATGGGGAGACTTAGGATCTTCTACTTTAGGCGGTTCATTTTTGTCAACAATCGCTCCTAGATCCACTTCCACAAAGGGTATCGATGAAGAACATGCCATAAAATTAGTGGTTAAGGATGGAATACAATTCTTGAGAGTGGATACAACTGAAGCATGATCGGAAACCACTAGCTCACAAAGGTAAACAACTTCTAGATCAGCTTTAACCGTAACCACCCGATTATTTACAATGAACTTCAAAGAACAGTGTAAAGTAGAAGTCATAACACCCATAGCATGAATCCAAGGCCTCCCCAAGACAATATTGTATCGTAACAGACTAGGCATCACATAAACCAATATAGGCAAGGTAACGGGGCCTAGTTGCAAAGGTAGTATTATCGTGCCTAGAGGTTGGCGGCCAACATTATCAAACCCACAAATATACAAGAGGATGCTAAAGAAGATATATCAACTTTAATTTTAGGCAATAGGTCCATACAACAAATGTTGAGAGTTGAACCAGTGTCAATGAGAGAACACCTAATATTGATTTTATTAACATTAATTATAATCATCAAGGGATCCACTTGCTTCTACACATCCAGAGGTGGGAGTTCTTGTGGGTGGAACGTAATATTCGATGAATCTGATTGAATATGAGCCAAAAATACATTAACATCCATAGGATTAGTAGAGGTAGGAAAGATAATCTTTTGTAAGGCTTCTTGCAACATCTCTTGGTAAATTGGAGTGGTCTACAGAAAATACCAAAGTGAGATCTTAGCAGGAGTAACACAAAGTTGCTTGACAAGATCGTAATCACCTGGTGCTTTGATTGCAGGTTTAGGTGTTGAAGGAAGGTTGGGTTGGGAAAGTGGTAATGAAGTAGGAACTTAAGTGGGTTGTGATGTAGGAATAGAAGGTTGTTGATCCAAGTTCTATTTATTTCTCCTTGTGTTGTATGTATGCCCAACATCATTATAGGAAGTGGAGTCCATAGATTTCATGAACCTCGAATATAAGTCCGATGAATCACTATGACACAAAATCCCATAGATAGAATAATTCTCCCTAGGGGATGGTTTAGCCAAGGTCATGTGAATGGAGGGTTTCTTAGGGCTCGGAGGAGCCACATAGACCACAACCACATTTACTGACTCAGCTTGTGAGGGGAGAGTTTTTTCAGAAGATTTACAGATAGGGGAGAGCACTCGTAATAAATCATCTAGAGTGTCTTCGAACATACCGAAGTATTCTTCAAAAAAGGGATTATCATAAGTGTGTGACATCGCAAAAATAGATCTGATGCATTCACGTCCGGTTCACCAAAATGTGATATAAGAGGGATTTGTTGCACACGGGTCTCTTTATTCTCAAGA
>VDFB02317098.1:0-14811 GCA_007258455.2 Sequoia sempervirens
ATTTTGAGCATTCCAAAATTTGTCCTTAAATTGATAAAAACATAATGAAAATAATTTTTTTTTAAATTTTAAAAATTACAACAATAAACTTCATCAAAAGTTCTACATTTCATTAATTTACACCATTTTGAAATTCAAAACATAAAGACCACTTTTATGTGGTCGAAGTTCAGAAATTTTTTTTGCTGTTGGCCGATTCCTTTATAAAGTGTGACACAGAAATTTTGGATCTAGACAAAGGAATTCGGATAAGGAGATTCAAGCAAGGAAATTAGATGAATGGAGCTATAAGGAATCTGGTAAGACAACCAAATGATCAAAGATTCAATGGCTACTATTTTTCTTGCAATAAAGTTGTTCATATGGCTTCTTAGTGTAGAAGTAGGATGAATCCAAGTGGACCATCATTCTCAAGTTACTGCTTTAATTGTAATAAGTTTGGTCATAATTCAAGTGAATGCAGAATTGTGATGAACAACTTTCATAGAGATGTCAAATGTTATGCATGCAATAGACTTGGGAATATTGCTAACCAATGTAGATCAAGGAAAATCAGTGGAACAGTAGGTCTGGAAAGAGAAATGTTGTGTGTTACAACTGCAACAAATTTGGCCACACTACTAGATTCTATTGGAGCAAAAGAGGTCTGGTAAAACAAAACATGCAACAGTATGTTCAGGGAAAAGGTAAAGTCATTGTTGATGTGATCAAGAGGAAAATGAAAAAGAAATGGGTGAAGAAGGATCCCTCTATGAAGTAAATGCACCTGCACCAGAATCTGCTTCTAGTAATTCCTCCGGGAATTAATTTTAGGCCTTTGGCCTAGGGGGAGTTGTCAAGAAAATCTCTTAAACCCTTGTCGATAACTGACACTAGAATGTGGATAAGTCCAGTAAGTGCATAGATGTCTTTCAGATGTTACTCAACCAATTAGAGATAGCATCATATAGTATTGGAGATCCGTAAAAGAATTATTTGTCTCAGTACATGGAAATAGGGTAACTGGATGAATTAGGGTAAAATCATTTATTGCGACAAAAAGGGTTAGTTGTACGAATGATAAAAAGTCATTTTTATCGTTCATTTGTCACTTTGCATTTTGGAGGAAAGAAGTTTGGAGAGCCCTAGTGCGAAATTTTCTAAGTTGTGGTGAGATTCAAGTGTGAAGAAGATTCAGTGATCAAAACTCTGATCTGATGAAAAGGTATTTATCAAAAAAACCAGTGAATTTGTAAAAATGGCCTCTCCATGGGTAGTTGAAGTCAAGGATAGACCCCGTCCAAAGTTCAAGTGGCATCCTTATAATTATTTTGAGACTGAGCCCCTAGATACGTTTTTGTTTGTACCGTACGAATTCTTGCACACTGAAGACATTAGGGATTACATACATGCCAATATTGAAGAATTAGGGAGCTCTCAAATGCTGAATTTGTATTCCAACCATATAATTGGAGAAGAATTCACTATTAAGCTAAAATAAAAAAACCTAGAAGTGAAGAAGTTTACACAGTTTGTGAAATTTCCCATATTTGAGGAAAGAAAATGGGTGTGATATATTTTGAGTTGAGTACATGCCAAGTTCATGTGGTTGAATATACCTTTCAAGATTATGAAAGAGGCTATAAGTGTTGTCATAGGTCTAAATTCCTCTGGTGGACCACCAGTTTTGAAATCTGTAAAGAATCAGAAGGTTACTAATGTAATAGGTGCACAATTTGATAGAAGGGAAATGATAATTGAAGACATTGTTGAAGTGGATGTGAAATTTGCAGAAATGGTCATTGGCTACAAATTCTACGACTCTAGCTGGGATATTTCAGTATCCAGTATGGCCATTTATGCAGCCTATCAGATGGTAAAAGAAAATGTAGATTATGACTTGTGTGAGCTACTTAGAAATCAATTGATGGAGAATCTGGGTAAGATTAAGAAGGACAAAAAGAACTCTTTTAAATATGGTAATTTTCTATTGTGCTTGTTATTTTATTTCATGAGTGAGGTTCTGGATGTTGGGAAAGTTCATTGGCAAAGTAATCATCCTATAGTTGTGCAAATAAGAGATATTTTTTGGAAGCAGTGATCGTCAGACCAGAAATATTGCCCTCTAGGGATACTTCAAAAAATTTCAAAATATGATGCATGCCAGAGAAAGAACTCCTACCTCAATTGTAGAGAAGTGCAAAGATACAATCAGTTTCATGGTAGATATTGATCAATGCCATATGGAAGTTGTTCATCCCAGAACGATGTGGATTATTCCTATGGGATATGAAGTCGAGGAGAACATCTTGAAGATTTTGTTGGACTCAGGGAACACTGAGAGGGGGGGTGAATGAGTGTTTGACAAGATTTAAACTTTAATTTTGATCATAAACCATTTACAACACATAAACAGAAATAAAGATGCAAGAACATGAACAAGATAATCAAAGCACCATAACACTAATATTTTTACATTGAAACCCTATTAGGGTAAAAACCATGGTGGGGATTAATCCAAAATTTATACTCTATTAAAAGTATGAGAAAAGGGGATGCACATGCATTCAAGCACACTTCCTAGAGCTCACTGCTCAAAATAAGGAAGGCTCACTGCCTTACAAAGTTTTTGCGATTACAAAAAAAGGTTGAACTGAAAGGATAGCATCTGCATATGCCAAAATATAGTTCTTGTTAAGCTTATAAATTAGATTTTGGACTTGCTGGCTCCTTCTAGACTTCACTTTGCTTTGCTCTAACTCACTTCCACAAAATCTTAATGCACAAGTGAAACTATGCATAACTCGCTCAATCACCCTTCTAATATTTGCACATACATCTACTTTGTTCTTTCTGTACACATAAACACTTCAAAATGAATTACCGATCTCATATATATACCCGCTACCAAAATTTCAATTACTCTAAGTTGGCTTCAACAAAATATGAAATATTCTTCACATGTCGGCTCAAATCATGAGCAATCTTTGATGTGCACCCACAAAATTCAACTAGAGTATAGCTACGACCCAAAACAAAATAATCAACACAAGAAACAATTAATCTATTACTCCTTATACATCCATGACATGCGACATTCACTAGGTGAGCCACAATGAGCAAATAAATAGAAAAACATCTTGCCGAATCTCCAAGCTCGTACACCAATTAATGCAACATCACAAAATTTACCAATAAGGTAACATATATGCTTAAAAAACTATCCCGGGGATCCAAAACACAAAATGATTATCTGGTAAAGCATACAGATTGACAAACTAACTAGATACCTTGTTCTTTCTCCTTTCTACTGGTAGAACATTGTTCTCTACTTTTTCTATCAGCATGAATAAATTCTGATTTGTGGACTAGGATAATGACTTTAGTTTCCATCAATAACAACACTAGAATCCATATGCAAACAATCTCCCCCTTTTGCATTGATGGCAACACTTAGTGAAAAATGACTTAGTGTCAAAACCAGAGATACACTACTAAAATTTCAAAACTTTCAAAACACAACTTTCTTTCAAAACATTGCTCCCCCTTAAAATTTCATGGAATTTTTCACAACACTCTCTCCCCCTTTGACATGTATGAAAAAATTTCACTGCTTACTTTCTCCCCCTTTGCTAATTAGAAATAGGATCAAAATTTGAAGAACTACAACTGTTGCACAAGTCAGAAAATGATTTTATACTTATCTTTCATTTCTGGAAGAAATTTCTTCCAAGCATCTACTACAATCCCAATGATTATGATCAAGTTGTTGTTTCATGATGTCTGGTTGATTATCTGGATGAGGGATTCTAGAATTGTAATCACTTCTTCTAAATTTTCTCCTTTCCTCAGAACCTCAATTAGCTGCTCCATTCTGCCTTCATTTAAATTGTTAACTTTCTAGAAGTTTCCATAAGAGTGTTTCTAGAAAAGTGAACTTTTGCATGCTTAGTTTGCATGTAATGCCCCATCATAATAACCTAAATAACCTAAGGAATGTTGCAATTGTGTTATTAAGGTGCAATAATTTTTTTTTAAAGTATAATTATTAAGTTAATTGGTTGCATACATTCATTAAGTTACACGATGTTACACTACTTTGAGTTTCCATAGACGACTTTAGTATTTTGCATTGCACATATTTAATTAATCATAAACTTAAAATAAACATCACATAACATTGAATTCCATTCAAGATAATATAAAGTGCAAACATGTTTCTTACATTGCATTTGATAAGATATTACAATACTTATCCATCTGATGAGGTGGTTCAATAAAAATTACATTTTACAATGTTCACCTCATAACAATTGAGGGATGCTTTACAATAAAAGTTTTACAATAATGCAATAAAGAAAGTACAACTGTTTCCAAGTACGAGCTCTCCATCCATGAAGCTCTCATTGCCATGATCATAAACTGGGGACCCAATGGAGTAAGGTGCATGTTCCACCCAACCATGTGGTACCCGTAGGTCCATCCCCCACGCTAGGAGATAGTAATATGGTTACCTAGGCATAATCTACTAACCCTAGACACTAGTACATAACTAACTGATGGTTACATTGCTTCCAGATTTTAGACAATCGAATATGCTAATACACAAGGTTAACTATTATTTTAGGTGGAGTGTCATCACAATATTGCAAAGGTTACCCTGGTGTTTCTTCCTAGGTTCCAGCCACCAACTTGGGTTACCCTGGTAATCTCTTACGAAACCCGGCCCCATTGCAAATCATTGTGGAATCGAATGTCTTTTGAAGAAACAAGACATTGATTTGCCATTCCAGGCCTTCTCATCTTATACTCAAGACTGAACTAGCTCAAGAGTCAATAAGTGAGGCATAACATCTTATTAAAGATTTTAATTCTAACTACTGTGTTGTTTAATTATCACTGACTTACTAACTCTTTGTAAGTTACCCTAACACCACTTTGTGTGTCAGCCCTTACAAAAAGCCACTCCCCTAAACATAACAAAGGTGTTCTAGGTTTTCTTGACTAAGGCAACAAGGTGTACAAATTACAACATAAAATTTCTACACTTTCATAATGAACATATGTTCACAAACTCAGGTGTCTACACACCTTACAATACCACGTACACATCCTTAGCCAATACAAGAATTCAATAAAAACAAACACATTACCCCACGTTAACCAACTTGTTCATTTAAAACTTCCCAATTTTCCCAATAAAGAAACAAAAATTAAAGCAAATTGAAAAATTAAAGATGTACATTAGGATATACTAGATCCAATTCAAACAATAATTTGATGTACCTAAATTATTCATAATATATATATATATATATATTTTGTACCATACGAAAATCAGATCTACCATTTGCACAATTCATAGCCATATATTATAACAAAATCTATATAATTCTAGAATAACAATCTATTCTAAGCACAAATAACTTAGTCATAACAAACTAATTATTAAAATATCTATGTTTAGATATTTAATAAATTACTTCTTTTAAATATCTCATTAAAAACATGATAACTTCTTCTAATTTTCTTAACATTAAATTATTATATTTATAAATATTATATACATATTTTATATATATAATATATATTATATATATATAATATACATTACATATAAAAATAAATATATAATAATTATAAAATATAATAAACATGTATTAATATTCATAATAACAAATAAAAACTAATGAAATAAGCTAGGGTTTATACCCTCGGCTGCCCACAGGCTGCGTTGTGGGTAGGGCCGCCATCGTAGCCCACCCACAGAGCTCCCTGTGGGTGGGGCTGCCACTGCAGCCCTCCCCACTGGGCTCGGCCCTCGCCGCCGTCCCCTCTGTGGGGTCGGCTGCGGGTAGCCCCACCATGAGCTTCGGCTCCATAAAAATTTCAATTTATTTATTTTTAAATACAATTCATAACTCTTAATAAAATACAACGATTTTTATTAAAAAAAAACACTGAAAATCGCATACAAAAATTTGATGAAATTTCTGAGCATTATTTCCAAATAAAATATTAAATAAAGATTTATATGTGTATATGTATATATATCATTTATATACATACATATATATATATAAATCTACATGCAATTTAATAAATAACAAATACTATCAATAATAAATCTTCAAATTTGACACAAGATTTTTCTCTACAGAGTTTTCTAATTTTAAAATAACAAAAGATTTTCAATTTAAATTGGGAAGAATCTTTTCTACAGGAACCCATAACAATTTTTAAAAGAAAACAGGAATCTTCATTTAAAAATTCCTCAAAATTCTTTCCTGTTACGTTTGAGAATTTTCTACTGATTAAACCAAATTTTACAAAATTCCCGAGAAGAATACAAGAAACACAAAAAACTGATATTTTCTCAAACACTCATTTTAAAAAGGAAACAAATCAAAACAAGAAAAATACCTGTTCTCCTGTGATTTGAAGATCTTAGCTGTTGAAGAATGAAACCTTTGCCTGTAGAGTGCAATCCTCCAACTTCTCCAGAACACCAAATCCAAAAGAAATCTTAACCAACCAAAAAGATCCTCCAAGCAAGGGATCTTCCACAAATATACAACCAAAACAAAAGAAATGACAATTTCTTTTAAAAATAATTTTTACACAGCAAATTATTTTTCATTTCCCCGTGAAGAAAACTGATAACCCCTGTATTTTTCCCAGATCCCCAAAATAACCTCCGAAAAATTCCTCAACAAAAATCAATAAATGCAACTTGCACACATGTCGAGAAGTGCAAAATATCTATTAACCACTTCTCGGCAATCTTGCCTTCCAAAATTGCATGCATTAATTAATTAATTTAAATTTAAAATCAATATTCAAATTGCATGCATTTATTTTTTTAATTTTCCCATTTCCAAATACAAAATTCATTTACAATTTAAAATGCCATTTCCACAAAAGTATTTTATTTAAATAAAATCTATTCACACACAATTTAAAACAATTTAATTTAATTAATTAATTTTATTTTAATTAAGTAGAACAATCTTTATGATCAAACCATTTAACAAACAAGGCTGGGGTGAATTAGTAATTAAAACGAAAATGGGAAACTAATTTCTTCAACATTTAACAATTAATTTAAATAATAATAAATTAAAGCATAATAAACTAACATTAAAAATTGACAAATTTTTCTTTCAAACAATTAAATCCAAACAAAAACAAACAAGACAATCTATGACTCCAAACTAAAACAGACGATGTACTATGACCGGATTATAGACTAGACTAGGATGAACCAAACTACTACCTCCCAATCAACATTTCTGTTGAGTCTTGGCACGCTCAGACCTGAGTAACTAGGTGGAGTCGGTGTCATGTACCTACAATCTTGCAACCAAGAAAATAACATGCATATATATATATAAACCATTGTACAGGCACACCATGCGGAGAAAATCATGGACATCTACCCAGGGGCTTTTCATGGCGAGAGTGATGCAATTCCATTCTCCACACGCCCGTACACTACGTCACATCGGTACGATGAATTAAATAATAGTTAGTCCATCATAAACATGTACATAGCAATAATCATCTAAAGGAAACATCTACACTATATCAAAGCATACCAGAAATCAAATATCGCAATATAATGTATCATCATGTCACAAAATAAATCCAATGTCGCTCAAAATCAGCAATCCAAAATATCCAATCAAAGTACCATAGTCTAACAGTGTGAAAACATACAGTAGAAAACATAAGCATAAATGGAGGGGTACTACATTGCAACTCTTGAATCATTTTCTTGATTGCATCGTCTTGTTCCTAAACCATGTTATAATCTTGACCAATTTTGTTCAACTCACTTTCAATCTACTCCAACTTGTCCTTGTATCTCCCAACAACATGAGGCCAATGAAGAAAATAATTATAGATGTTATTTGTTGAGTCAATGCATTGCCTCAACACATTCATTTTCTTTTTCAATTTGGTAAAGGATAGCCTAAACTGGTCCTTCAAATGTAGAATTATTTCTTCCTCTTTCATGTCCTGAGGCTCAGAGGCCATAGCCTCCCTGATACACTCAATCATTTCTTCTAGAAGCACATTTTGCAAACTTTCCAATCTAATGTTGTTATGCACAAAGTAACTACCTAGAGTGCTCTCAATTAGGTCCTACTCATATGAGGGTTCATCTAACCATATGTCAGCAATCTTCTACATTCCATCTTCCTCTTGAACAATCTGCAGTATCTTTGTTTTAAATAAAGCACCTTCTTCATCGCTTCCTTCTGCTATTATTACATCTGGTTCAAATAATTTTGGTTCATCTCTTTAGGTGTATTCATCATAATCTTCATCTAGTATATCCACAATTACCTATTCTTTTCCTTTTCCTTCAAGTTTAGGACACTTGTGTGCTAGAGGAGTGTCATCAGCAAATTCTAGAGCCCTTTTATGCTTCTTCTCCATCTTACCGGAAGATGATCCAACTTCAAGTGCTTTTATCAAAATGGAAATGCTAACTACTCCATACTTTCCCAACAATTCACTAAAGAAATTTTATTATTCTTGCTCACAATTTTCTAGAGTATTAGAATGTTCAAAAATTTGCTTACAAACTGGTTCATTTACCTTCCATACCACATTATCATTTTGAGGCAAGCAATTCAGAAAATACATCATGATACATATGACCAAAGTATTGAACCTGAAGGGGTAATCTGCATCCTTTGTTAATTGGACATTCTCCATCAATTTTTATTTTAGTAAACTGCACAGGTCGAAGTCTTGGTCCTCCATTATCATTCTATTAGATATGTAAACTATACCTACCAAGGTTGTGCCTTCCCTATTTCTAAAAAAAATTGCATGAAATCCCATGTGCAATGTACCTCATTATTAGATCTTTGATTGTTGAAATTATTAGAGCCCTTTGATCTCCCATTACTCTGGTTAGGGTTTTGACTTCAATATTTTGAATCCACTTCTTTTTTGGAATATCCCCAACATTGCATAATCTAGTTAAATTTCTAGTCACCTCTTTTGAAATGAGATAGGGTTTATCCAGAGTGAGTGTCCTCATTCACTCTTTTCAAGATAAAACTAACAAATTCTTTGTTGACAAAGGAAACCACTCCAAATAGCTAGACTCCTATGTTTCACACCTTCAAGCCACTTCAATTCATTAGCCGACAACATATTTCTTACGTCTATGATCTTCCTACTACTATATTCATCCAAATTCACAATTCCTTTGATTTGGTTCATTTTTCTTTCCATACCAAACAAGTTTTTCTTCTGAGCACAAAATTAGGAATTCAACAAGCAATCAAAAATACCTGATGAATTCACCACCAAATTTACTTGACTCATTTGAAACTATGTTGTAGAGGCTCTCCTTCAATGAAAGATAACAAATGAGGGTTCCAAATACCCTTTTATAGCTCTGCGCACTTAACCTTTTACTGTATTAATTTTTTTCCCTAGGAGTTTCGGTTACCCTATTTTCTCAGACAGCAAGAGAAGAATTCATCTACAGACCTTCTAGATATTGAATTCCTACACAAATGATCATGGACACATTTGAAGACTGATGGCACAACTACTAAAAATTTCCTGCATTCTGATGCCAACTATAGATAGGAGGACAAAGTATTTTTCTTGAAAGACTCCCCCTAGGCTAATGGCCTGAGATCAATTTCCGAAGGAATTACCAGAGACTACTTCCGGTATGGGCTTATTTCCTTCATCAGATTCACTCTTCTTTACCCATGTTTTCTTCATTTGATCTCTTATCTCTTCCACAATCACTTTTCCTTTTCCTTTGTCATCTTTTTGTGAAATTCTTCCTCTGTATACCGGACCTCTTCTATCCATGTTTGTGTTCCTATAGAATCTTGCAATGTGACCAAATCTATTGCAATTGTAACACACCAAATTTCTTTGTTTAGACCATTCATTCCATTGACTTCCCTTTGACTTTCATTGATTAGCAACATGCCCAATTCTTCCAAAGGTGTAGCATTTAACATTCCTTACACTGAAAAACAACTTATGCATTCAATTGACTTATGACCAAACATTTTGCAACTAAAACACTAACTGGGAAATGATGGACTGCTTGAATTTATTTTACCTCTACACTGTGAAGCCATATGACCAAATTTATTGCAAGAAAAGAAATAATCATTAAACTTCTGAGCATTGGGTTGTCTTATTGGATAACTTCTACCTTTGTTCATCTAATTTCTTTATCTGGAATCCTTGTGTTCAAATATGGAGCTTTCTCCTTTATCATAGCCAAGACCTCACTTATCATTTGCATCCTTCTATCCTTTAGTCAGCTCATCAAGCTTAGCAAAATTGATCCTAAACTTGTCCTTGTATTCATTTGCAAGAGTGAGTTCATCTCTAAGAGTAACTATCTGTCTTTCAAGCTCTTGTTCACTATTTCTAGATTGTTGTAGTTCAATCTCCAGCTGAATGAGTCCACTATTTACTCTGTTGCATTCTTCATACTTTTCTTTTAAAGACTATGCCAAATTCTCCTCATTCTTCTTCCTTTCTTCAATCTCCTTAGTTAGCTTCATTGCCACAAATTCCATCTCAAGATCTAGAGTAGCATTGTCCCTAGAAAACTTTTCACATTTTTCAGTTATTTCTTTTAGGGCCTGATTCAGTTGAACATCTTCCAAGCTTTTATTCTCTTTCTACTTCAGCTGATCACAAAGTTCCTTCCTCTTTTCTCTTGACTCGTTAATTTTATCCTTCAATGATTGAATGATTTTTTTGGCATCCACAAGAGCTTTTAATTCCATGACTTCAGCTTTAGACTGATCATAATCATCAAGTTCCACCATAAGTTGTTTTTGAAGATAACAAGAGTCCATTGCAATTCAAGGTCCACCTCAAGATGTTAAACTTCTACAAAGGAACCTTGCTCTGATACCAATTGTTGGACTCAAGGTACACTAAGAGGGGGGGTTGAATTAGTGTTCAACAAGATTTAAACTTTAATTTTGATCATAAACCATTTACAACACATAAACAGAAATAAAGATGCAAGCACATGAACAAGATAATCAAAGCACCATAACACTAATATTTTTATGTGGAAACCCTGTTAGGGGAAAAACCACAGTGGAGATTAATCCACAATTTATAATCTATTAAAATTATGAAGAAAAGGGAATGCACATGCATTCAGGCACACTGCCTAGAGCTCACTGCTCAAAATAAGGAAGGCTTGCTGCCTTACAAAGTGTTTGTGATTACAACAAAAGGTTGAACTAAAAGGATAGCATCTTCATATGCCAAAATATAGTTCTACTTAACCTTATAAATCAGATTTTGGACCTACTGACTCCTTCTGGACTTCACTCTACTCTACTCTAACTCACTTCCATAAAATCTTAATGCACAAGTGAAACTGTGCATAGCTTGCTCAATCACCCTTTTGATATTCACACATACATCTACTCTGCTCTTTTCACACACATACACACTTCAAAATGAATTATCAATCTCATATATATACCCGCTACCAAAATTTCAATTACTCCAAGTCGGCTTCAGCAAAATATGAAATATTCTTCACATGTCAGTTCAAATCATGAGCAATATTTGATGTGTACCCACACAAGTTGGCTAGACTATAGCTATGACCCAAAACAAAATAACCGACACAAGAAACAATTAATCAATTACTCCTTATACATCTGTGACATGCGACATTCACTAGGTGGGCCACAATGAGAAAATAAATAGAAAAACATCCTACTAGATCTCCAAGCTCCTACACCAATTAATGCAACATCACAAAACTTACCAATAAGGTAACATATATGCTTAACAAACTATCATGAGGATCGACAACACAAAATGATGATCCGGTGAAGCATACAGATCGACAAACTATTCGAATACCCTGTTCTTTTTGCTTTCTACTAGTAGAACACTATTCTCTACTTTTCCTAGTGGTATGAATAAATTATGATCTACAGACTGGGATAATGACTTCAGTTGCCATCATTTACAACACTAGAATCCATATGCAAACAATCTCCCCAAGCCATATGCCAGCAGATATATGCAAAACATTTGTTGAGCATGTCTCTAGATCTGGTAGAAGAAAGGTTTGGATCTTATGTAGAAAAGAGCATACAAGTCCATGATCAATTACAGAAGCCAAATATAGTCAAAAGACTAAGGAAAGAAGTATATTTTTTGCAAAAAACATGGGCATACCTATAGAAAAATTGAAAGAAGCCAGAAGAAAGAGAGATGAAGCTTGAGTAGGAAAAGAGTCAACAAGAACCAAATCTACTGGTCTGGTAGGATCCTCTGCTCGAACTAGATCAACAAGGAGTTCCCCATCCACTCTTGCAGCCAAACTAGTTCCTACGTAATCTCAAGACAAGGGTTTTGATAAGAGGAAGAAGAAAAAGAGCTCAAGTACCTATAAAACTGTCTCAGAAGATGAAGAGAATAAGTTAGATGAAGTTGTGAAATAAATGAAGAGGAAATCTTTCAGAGAGGAAGAAAAGAAAAAGAAGAAGGAAAAAACTGACATACCAGGTATGATAGTTGAAGAAGTTGAGAATGTTGTTGTCAAGGATGAAAATATCAAGCCCCTCTGCAAATGGCATGAAATGTTTGATGAACTAGGTGAAAGAATTCTTGAAGATGAAACTATAAAA
This sequence comes from Sequoia sempervirens, assembly GCA_007258455.2. Classification (NCBI taxonomy): domain Eukaryota; kingdom Viridiplantae; phylum Streptophyta; class Pinopsida; order Cupressales; family Cupressaceae; genus Sequoia; species Sequoia sempervirens. The sequence continues at coordinate 12,654 of VDFB02317098.1, forward strand.
CATCTGAATAGTTTCAACAAAGTTCTTGTTGAAATTATGTTTCGTTTACCTAAGAGTCTATATGATTTTTTGGAGTTGAGAAGAGTAAATGCTAGGACAGAAGAAGAGCATATGAAAAAGAGAATTCTTGTAGACTTGTTTCCAGAAATGTCTATTAAGGAGATGAATTCACTCCTATACAAAGCCAAGAAGGAATTCAAAAGAAAAATAAGGGCGAACAAACTTATGATCGGTGAAACTGGTGTTGTTGCTGATGAAACCAAGAAAATCCTAGAAGCATTTTTGTCAAGAAACAAGATGAATGTTGAAGAAGTGAATGCTGAAGATGTTGTATCTGATCTGATAAATGAGGAGGCGAATGTGGATGCTAAGGATAATCAAATTCCTCTTGATGTGGGTAACACAGAAGCACCTATGGAAACTAAAGTTCCAAAGGTTGTATTAGTTGAAGAAAAGGAGATACCAAATGAAGAAGTTGAAGCTCCTAAATTAAATCAAGAAACAATTATTGTGGAACCAAAGGTTGAAGAAGAAGAAAAGGTTTAGGTTAAAGAAATCCTAGTGGAAGCAAGAGAAACTGCCCAGACAGTGAAGAAATCTCTAGTGGATCAATAGGAAGAATTTGATCCTGAACTGGTTGAAGGCCCGATCAATCTATCCACCTTGTCTCCAATTCATATAATGAAGGTCACATCATTTGTACAAGCTAAGGCTAGTGAGAAGATTCTGAAGTCTCACATTGAGGATAGTGAATTGTTAAGTCTTGCATCTAGAGTTCTGGAGAAAATCATGTAAACTCATGTTGAGGATACATCCAGTTCCTCTTCCGGTGAACTGAAGAAGCTCATAAACTCTATAACTACTCATTTCGAGTCTCTTCAAAAATCAGCCATGGTTATTGTAGAGAAGGAGTTTGATGGAAAAACATTTAGTTGGTTGAAATAAGTGATTGCTGAGGATAAAACTCTGTTAGCCACCTGTATGAAGAATATTAAAGATTCTATATTTAAAGGTGGAAAATCCTATAAGTCATGTTTGGTTTTGTCCAAATTCACTGAAGACAATGAGAAGAAGGTGAAGGATCTTGAAAAAAAATTGGCTACCATTCCTAATGCTTTTGATCCATGAGCTGGTAATGTTGGTAAGAAAGAAGGTCAAGTAATATCTCTACTTGACAAAATAAGGAGTTTGAAGCATGAAAATGATAGGATTGTATGAAGAGCATGTGAACTCAAAGGACTAATTCATCCAAAGATTAACATAATGGTGAATGCATTAAAGGAAGCCAAAGATGTTGACAGTTAGTGACCCAATGAATCTCAAGACTATAGAATCTCAATTTTATTTAGTTTGTGGTCACATAACAATTCTGGAGAGTTTCAAAAGGGTCTGGGACACAAATTTGAGTGTGTTGAAGATAGATTTTGCAGATATTTTCCAATCTGTGTAAGTTACAAGATCATGCTTATATAGTTTGACATTTTGTTATCTTTTTGGTTCCCCAATTTTTCCATTGATGTCAAAAGGGGGTAGTTGTACAGCGAAAAATGCATATAAATCTTAGGGGGAGTTGTATTTCTAAGCTGAGATTGAAGATTCATTTTGAAGTTTTGTAGTGGCAATGTAATTCATGTTGGTATTGATCTGACACTTAGTCATTTTTCACTAAGTGTTGCCATCAATGCCAAAGGGGGAGATTGTTCACAAGAGACCCTACAAATATAATTTGGTGTTTTCATTGATGGAAACCCTAGTTAGTGATTGGATCCGCATGTCATCATTTACTCCTACTGAAAGACAGTTTGAGGACAGTCAAGAAGAACAAAGCATCTGACAGTTTTGTGTTCTTCGATTCTCATACAAATTTTTTATTGTTATTTTGAGTTGTGGATCTTATAGGAAGTTAATCAATGTATGTCTTATGTTGTCCAAAAATCTCAGTGCCTTCTATCAAATTTGTATGCAAGTTTGGAGATCTGGTTGGATATCTTTTTGTTCATTAGTGTTTTGTGGCCGACCCAGATGATTTAAAGTGTCGTAGATATTTGAGCAGTGTTTAATCCATTTTTTGTGTGTTCAATCATCTTGATTTGGGTTCGATCTAAGTTGTGACCAACTTTAGTGAGTGTGCATTGAATATCATTCATGTTTTGAGCCG
>VDFB02317100.1:0-81778 GCA_007258455.2 Sequoia sempervirens
TATTGCTCCCTTGTGAGGAAAGATTAGTGGCCTTTGGCCTTTATTTGATATCCTTTATTCACAATATGAATGGTGATTAGTTCTCCTTTGACATTGCCTCTAATATCAATGACAACCTCGTCCATACGTCTTTCACATCAATGACAATATTTCTAACAGGGATAGTGTGACGAGCCTAGCCTGAGCTGACTCATAAACCCTTCTTTGTTCCCTTGAAATTTTGTTAAACAATTGAGCTTGCTGGTCTGAGTTATCAGTTTGATCTAGTGCTTATAATCGATGATAGATGCACAAGTGATGTTTTAAGAATGTCTTCCTTTATATCAAAATGAATTACTAGATGTAATGCAATCAAGTTGGGTGTTTTCAAATGCATATAAATGAGATACTACTTGTGATAAATGCATATACAGCCTATAAGCCTTATGTCAAACAGTTGACATACATCCTCATACACTGTTCTAATGATCATTATAACTCCAACTGATGTTATCTTTTCCATGCATGTTTGAATAGAGATATGCTTCAAAACAGAGTTTCACTTCTGATTTGCCAGTGGACCTTAATTCCTTGATAATGTTCAGATATCGCAGTAACAATAAAGACTAACATTAACTCTTAACATCAGTTACAAGTGCAGATCTATAAAGCAGCTTACAGAGGGTTATAACAATAATTTTTCTGAGCATAGAAATGACTGATTTTTAACAGCAGTTCGCACTGAAAGTACAACAGGACATCACCCAGAATTGGAGAATGTTGTTCATACTAAACATATCAAACATTTATCAAATAGATACATTCATTGTTCAGACCTGGAAGTTGTAGAGAGACTGAACGTTTGCAGCAGTTGGTACTGTGTCTGAAATCCACCAGTAAGGGTCACGTCCAGCACTATGGATGTTGTACAGCCTTTAATGGCTTCACATGTGCTTGAGAATGAAGCTTGAAAGCTGGAAATGTAATCTCAAAAGCAACCACAAAGGAATACTACTGTTCTAATAATAATCTATCAAACCCTTGAAAATCCTTGTGATAAACTCCACTAAAATACCTTAGTACTGTAGCGTTTACTGTAGCGTAGCACTATTCACGTGTACTATAGCGCGGGTACTGTAGCAGCAATGAAAATTATTCAACGATCTAAAATCTGCTCTTCAAACCCTTGTTTGTATCTCCTCAATGATGCACAAATGAAAGGACCGAATTATCCTCTCCTCAATTTACAACCCTTCAAGAGATCTTTCACTCCCTCAGTTATGCTATCAATAGGAAGTTTTCGTTTCCTATGATCAAAGAAGAAAATTGCGAAAGCCCTAGGCTCCACAAATAAAAATCAATCAAAATATTATTCATCAACTAGATGCTGAGAATGAGCTCGTGCCTCTCTTTTTATTCTTTCCTTAAGAGAGCTCAAACACTTTCCTGGCCAATGTGGGATAAAAGATTTATTCCCACATTAAATTATTCACTTAGCGCACTTTATTATATTAAAGTGATTTTATTATTATAAAGTTACTTTATAACTTTATAATAATATTAAAATATTAAATAAATCACTTAAGTCACTTAAACTTTAATATCTCTTGATGTACTTGTCTGATTGCTAGGCTGTCTGAGCCAGGAGTCGACTCTCCCTGTTCTCCATGTGATTGGATGCCTGTCTAAAAATATAAACCCTAAATAGTGACTTACTATAAATAGTAAGTATGTGAAATTGAGTCTAGAAATAGCTGCAAAGGCCCAATCAAAGTCGACACTGCCAATATGCTTTGCTTAGGTGTCTTTCTATTAATTGGAACCCAGACTCTCCCAAAATAGTAACTTACTATAAATAATAAGTGTGCCAATCTAAGTCAAATAACCTATGCAAAGGCCAAAACCTGAATCCAGCTGAAGAGTAATGTCTCAAAATCACCGGTAACTGCCACAGAAGACCCTCTATCCATAACTGTTAGCCTACGAGGGTCAAATGATAGGCTAATCCTTACGAACTCTAATGCTTGCAAAATGGGGACATTACAGATAGGGCTAGGGAATCAAGAGGAGGAGACATCCCCACAAAACATATATATAGATATATATACACACTAATTTGGTTATTCATTCAAAATTTGAAATGTTTTACTTTCTCAAGAGCTTGGGGTACTAGTTATTCACAAGCATATTTCCGAACTCTAAATTTATAACACCATCGACACCAAAAAAATACAAGATACAATAAATTTGTGCATAAGCATCATTATCTCACACTATCATATTAGCAAAATTCAATATTTTACCTGTTCAAGAAAATTGTGGACAAGATTCCTGCCTATTCCAAATGGTTTGGAAACTCCAGTAATAATAACATTGCGTAATCCATTGATATTCTTATGTAGCAACTGGTTGTTGTTTTGTCCAGACTCTTCCATTTGAGCCACTACAGTGTTTTCCTCTTTTCCGCAGAGATATCTGTGTTTGAAAGTAAACAGTTTTATGGATCCCACCCTTTCTTTTGCTAGAGAAGACCAATTACTGCAGCATTTTGATGCAACACCGGTAATCCTTAGGTTTAGCATTAACCTAAAGGATAAAAAAATAGAGATCAGCATTACTGGAAAATTTAAAACATTCAAAGTCTTACACTGCATGTCAAGTGAACCTTGAAAACTATATCCAAAGATATAAAACCTCTACATGTTGCATAGAACAAAGAATGTTACAAACTGGTCTCAACATTAATAGTACTATTAACCCTAAGATAAAATGATCACTAGTGATCTAAGACAGCAAACAGAAGTTCTGTTGTACTTTTCACCCCAATATTCCAGAAAGAAACAAAACAAAATTACATTATTGATAGAATTGGTAAAATAATAGAACCACAAATACGAATACATAAGCAGTTAGATATCGTAGACAAGCAAAGAAAATTCAATATAGATTTGAAGATCAAATCTGAATGGTTCTGCAATGCACTGAAATAGGACTTGAAAATGCAATGCTAGGAGCATTTATGTCACAATAACTAATTCAATTTCAACTCAGTTCATGCTCTCCATTGAAATTAGCATGTATGTAATTATCATATGTGTGGTAATGAATGTGTGTGTACACATATGCATATACATGTATGTAAGTGTGTTTATATGTTTGCATATCCATGCATACCACTTTCCCAATCATTATGTCTACAGAAGGAAAGGTGGTTTCTTTAAGACTTCCCTCCACAAGATGAAAGAAACAAAAGGAACTAGCAGATCCTTTAATTAGTGAGATAACATGAAGAAGTTTACAAGCATGTGTGTGCATGCTGAGAGTTGCTTACACATAGATCTCAAACAGGAACAACCATTTTAACAGGTTTTAATGACTTCCAGGTGCAGAGACTCCAGTTGACTGGTTCATGGAAAAGCATGCATGGCCATCAAGGCGATAAAAGAAACCTACCTCTACAGGGGTAATAGCAACTTGATGGAGAATCATCACAATTGTCTAGGTGAATCAGTCAGATAGCATCCACCTTGGATAGGGGTGATGAAATGCCAGTTGAATCCAGCTTGATGACAGCAGTCAATACAAGTGTGTAACCTATAACCGACCCATGATTCTTAAAATATGAGAATAACATTAGGAAATACAATCTGGATATACTGCTAATACATTACAGTTTACACTACAGATATCCATACTTATGGTAAATAATTCCACAATATTGTGTAATGACTACTCTTTGTGACAAGGAATACAAGTTTCACTGAGAGGACTGCCTACCTTCTTTACATGGTGCAAACACTCTATTCTACAACATATATCATCTTATATAGCCTTCAGTTAAGAGACAACTCTAAAACCTAGCTCTCCTACTACAAGATAATATGATTATTCACTCTACATCTACCCTCTAGAAATTGATTAAGAGTCCTCACTAAGTCCTTTCTTTTACCATTGGTAGTTGTAGTTATACTTCTTTGTAATAGTATTTTGTGAGCATCATAGAGCTGGGTGAAAAGAATTATAGCTACACTGCCACATGCTAATTTTGCTTGTGTATGCTGCTGGGTCATTCCAAAAATCTGGATGAAGATCGTATTCATTAATATGGTTTATTTGGTCATGTAATGAAAGATTTGAGATGCTATTTGAAAATTTCAAAACTGATGTCTGTTACAGCTTTAAACTAGCAGCAGCAAAGCAGCAAACTAGTATATTCTTGACAGCTACTAAGCATTGGTGAGCTTCAAAATTTAATAAGAAATTCTACCTTGAGGGGCAGGGTATTCAGTAAGTTGAAATGGCAATCCCTGAAGCTGAACTATATATGCTTACTGGAAAAGAAGCTGTGAAGAAGAAACTATTGAATTATGATTAAATGTTATTTTTTAATGATTTTTTGCAGTGTTATGCATCATCTGTATCTTCTGCATGGGAGCACACAAGAAGCCAATAAAACTATGATCAGCAAAACATTGTTTTTTAAGATTCTCCTGGTGTGGTTTTGAAAAACAGACTAGAAGCTTCAAGCTGCCTAAGGTGCTGAATGGAAAAGGACAAAGTGAATGAAGTAGACATTTTGCAGGAACTGAAACTGTATCGCGTGCTGAGTGTCAAATCCTAAATATGCCCCATTTGCCCTTACTGTTGAAGACATCAAAGCAACAACAGATTGAATTAGAATAAATAATTACCTCAAAAACAGGGGAAAAAATGTATACCCTTAAATAAGAAAACAGAAACATGCCTTTAAGCTGGAATTCTGTGAACAAAGTACACAAAAGCATGGAATGCCGTTCTCTGCTGTTTCAAATAGTTGTGACTGTAAGAACCAGAAAAGGGTTTAAAATTCTTCATCAAGTGTGGGCAATAAGAAAATTTTGGCATTGCCTTCTTGTCAGTTATTAGGAACAGAGGAACCATAAACATGGAAAGTATATGCAGCAAGGGAAGCAACAAAATATAATGACTAAGTTCATGCCATTCAAGCATAGCATAGGTAGGAACATTTCAAGACTATGTATCTAATTGATGTTGATCAAAGTATATACAGGAAGGGAAGCAACAGAATACAATGGCTGAGCACATGCCATTAAGAAGCAGCCTAGGTGGAAACATTTCAAGATTTTGTATCCAACTGATGTTGATCATAGTTTTGGTGCATCATCCAACAAAAAATAGGGGGAATCAGAATGGTTCCTATGTAAGTCAAAGGTTAATCATATCCAAGTTGTTAGTCTTATAGTATGTAAAATGTATCTTCTGGTCTTGTTCTATTTATGTTCAACAATTTAGCGTTAGGTTAGATTTGCCATTAGTATATGGTTCTGTTAATAGCTATGTAATCAATACCTGTGAAGGATGTTCTCAAGTACACACATAAACCACAAAATTGTGTAGGCAAAGGCCATCTTAGTTAGCTGTAACAAGTGATATCAAGAAGTGAGATCAGGGTGACTTGCTCAAGAAAACATGCATGTAAGGAACACATAACCTTATTATGTCTAAAATGCTAACAGTAATAAGGGCTCCGTCACATCTCTCATGGTATATGGATGGCTGCCATTGGTTGTGGTTAGATCCATTAAATTCTAGTTGCATGGTTTACTGTCTCCTTTCATTTTAACCTACTAGTCCAACAGAGGGATTTCCTAGATTTTTCTTAGCAAGTGCTATGAATTAACTTATGACTCTTTTGCAGTAAAATGGTGCCCCAGGCCTGTCCAATTCTCAGCTCTCTCAATAGGAAAATCCATCTGCAATTAACAGTAAATGCATTGGAAGCAAATTATCAGAAAATTCATAAAACATGGAGACTGAACTTTTGCAATAAAAAATTTTAAGTCATTGTTACAAACTTCCAGCCCCTTTTCTCAAGCAGATGCTAGAAATCCACCACATACCATGGCATCCCCTGGCACACAAAAATTAGAGCTGTCAATCCCTCCATGGTGTAAAAGTATACATCCACTTCCAATATACACAAGAATTTCACATTCACTTCATAATAAACACACCCAAAATAAAATTAGTGGATCAACTATCCAAATATTATCTCTGAATTGTACTTTCACTTACAATTATCAACTTAGGTGATGTTTAGAAAAAAATCTCATCCCTTTAAATACATTAATTATGAGCAATCCTACAAAATTTCACTTAGAGTTTAAATAGATAATTATTAACATCAGCTTTTATTAACCCTACTAACTCACTCACACCAAGAAAATTCAATTCCATATCCTGTCCTAGGGCGAACACAGCACTTATCTTGCAGATTAATGATGCCTAGGTACTGCAAAATTTTAAGTTTAATCTCAAATCTCCTTAGAGATATCTTGTGACTGTGATAAGAAGGTAAATATAGGAAATTCTCACATCACAGAAGTTCAAATCCCCAGAAGTTAAGGTGACAACCACCTTGTAAGGGTGACCAACACATTTTTAGAGGAAATCGAAACCCATTAATTGGGTGCAATGATAATGGGGTTTATGTTGTGGACACAGTTACTGCCACATCAGTGCTGGGGCCAGTGACATCCCTATATGGCACAATTAGACCCACACCAGTGCTGAGGCCAGTGATGTCCCCATATACCCTAAGCAACAAATAAAAAATAAATATATCTCTTTATAATTTTATTATCTACCTGATTATTTCACAACCATTGCCTTGCTTTGTACCCTAAGCCCACTACAACATTTCTCTTGTTTCTACTGAATGCCTACTCTCCATCTAGCTAAGGAGGTTTCAATCATGCGAAATATCTCAGAGAACGGATTTAGTTAGGGAAAATTTTAAGGAACCAGAATATTTTGAAAAAATTTATTATGTAATTGTTATTATTATTACTAAACAGTCTTTTTCCCCTGACGATGAAAAATAAAAGTTTTGTGAAGAAACTTTGGCCAGATTTTGGAAGATTAGAGATATCTATGAGTGTTTTCCAAAATCAAATTAATTTTACAAGCATAAACTCTGAATTTAGCTATGTACATAGATCAATAATATGATATAACAATTTGTCTTCATACAGGGTAAGCAAATTAATGTGCATCATTATTATTATAAGAATTATTAGTACAAGTTTGTGAAGCATCAAAAGTTGAAGGCCATGACAAGAATGAGGAGGATTTTTACACTACATTCACTAAAAGCTTAACTTAAAAATGCAAAGAGCAACTAATAATGATTTTACCTCAGAATTTTTCACATCCTCGCATCCAAAGTCGTTGATTTCTTGAGCCATTTAAAAGGCTTCAAGAGCCAAAAATTCAGACCTAGAGGATTTCTAAATATTTAAGTGGTATGCAGTGGAGTTCACTACAGTTCAATTATTGCTAGGTGTGGTTAGGGATGGATTGGTGTAATGTCCCCGATTTGGGAATTACCCTAAAATCTGCCCTAGAATCACAAATTCCATTAAAATAAGAATTCTCAGATAGCTAGAGCTATAACTTACCAATAAATGCCTTTTAACAAGATAAATCCTGAATTAGGTCTTGCAATCATATCATACAATATTGCATATGTATATATAATTCATAAATCCAATTATTTCTATTAGGGTTAATAATCGCACATATAAGTACAAATAGGTAAAATCATCATAACTCATTAGATAAGCCATGTTACATCTATACTTATGTTTAGTATTCAATCACAATAGGTTTGAATGAGGAAGTATGATAGGTTGACTCATAGCAAGCCCCACACAAAGCCCAAGAGCGGACATTCACCCTCTTGGCCCCAAGTGGCAAGCACATTGGACATCCAACATGGGTTAGTCTACCTAGTGGGGTGCTTGTATCTGCCCTCCCTACTCATATCTTCTTATTCATCCTCTTATGACTTGTGATTTCTCCAACAATCAACCATCGTAGAGGTTGGAAAGGAAATCGCAATAGGGTGCCCAGAAATCCTCCTATCTAAGCCCAAGAGCGGACACTCACCCTCCTGGCCCCAAGTGGCAGGCACATTGGACATTCACAATGGAGTGGTCTCAAATCTGCTCCCTTTCCTTGCATTTCCTCTTCTCCTCCACATGATCGCTTTCCGGGTTATAGATAGATTACTAATTTAGAATATGCATTTCACATTATCACACCATAATTATTGATATTTGATTCTATTATTCATACCACTATTCTTCTAGAAAATAGAATTATTGCAGATTATATATGTATCTTCACACTCCTGTTGTGATTTAGACAGATCTAACTTTAATACTGCTTCCTTCTAGGGATGCTGATCACTGCTCTTTTTGGATAAGTACTTCTGCTCCTTGGCTCGATCTACCTATTTTATTGCTGGATGCTGTTCCTTTTCCATCTCCCTTGATGCCTTTCCTGATTTTATTTTATATCACCATATTTCTATGAAGAGATACAACACTTTATCATAGATAAATCTTTTCAAGAGCTGTCCTTAATAACATCCTTCTTTTGTTCAAGCTTGATCACTGCCTTTTATGAGTTTAGTAGTTGCTGCCTTAGAGACTCTAATAACTGTCTTTACAACTTTCTATGAATCGCTGCCTTGTTTAAAGATATAATCGCTGCTTTTCATGAAATCGCTTCCCTACTTTTTGTCTTTATTGCTTCCCTTAGTTACTTTACTAATAGTAATCGCTGCCATTATTCTTTTTCATATTTTTTAATATATTTATTTTTATATTAGTTTTATTTATATATTTTTAATATTTATAGTATTACATTATAATAATTATAATTATAATTATAATACTATTAAATTGTTAATATTTATATTTATATATTTTTAATATTTATATAGTTATTTATTTTTAATATTTATATAGTTATTTATTTTATTTATTAAAATTTAATTTATTTGCATTTCAACCTTTGCAATTTTGGGGGCATGACAGTCCGCCCTTCCCAAGATTGCTTGTCCTCAAGCAATGCCAATTTAACCAAAGCCTTTTTAATGTTGTAGATATCTTTGAACCTTAAAGCAAGAACTTATATATATTAATATGAGGATTAGAAGTATGACATATATCTGTGTAATGTTCTATGAAGAGGTTTTCCATTTACTTGACAAGGAAACTTTAGGGTCTTATGAAGAGATTTCAAGTTGACATCTTACAATTCTTACAGGGGAGACTCGTCGAGTAATCTATTTCTAGATCTTGAGGGTGTAAGGACATCGTAACTACTAGATTTGCTCCTCCACAAAGCTCCAGTTGTTTATTGTCCTTTCTTCTTTTGATTGGATGCTTTTGAGATCTCCTTCATCGTACCTTGTTTTCTTGCTTGGATTTCCATTTGCTTCTTCGTCGAACATTGCCTCTATATTACGTAGTTGGCTTCCTTTTCCATATATGTGTCCTAGTCCCCAATTTTCCTTACACTTGAAGCACAGATTTTTCTTTTTAAGGTCTTCTTTGTTACAAACATGCTCACGTGACCATTTTTCTCCACAATGGAAACATGGTTTTTCTTTTTGAAGTTTTATTAGTCATTTCTAGGAGGTAATTCCTTTTTATGCCACCTTTCCTTATAGGGGTATTCAGTATGTGTTTTTGATGTAAAATTCTTAGTGTAGGGCTTGTCTTTTGATGATGTGATTTCCAACCTTGTTGCCTTTTGGATTGCATCTTGAAGTGTTGTAGGATCAAAGGCACTTACCGCACCCTTGATTGATTCTTTTAACCCTTCTACAAATAGGTATGTGAGTCTACTTTGAGAAACCTCGGGTACCATGACTGATAGTTTTTAGAATTCAGTGGCATAATCTTCTACAATTCCATATTGTTTTGGTTGTGTTAGTTCTTTAAAGTACCATTCGAGGTGTTTTTGACCAAATCTTTTGATAAGCCTTTAAGTGACTTTATCATAAGTGGTTATGTGTTGGTGGCCTTGGGTGATAAGGCCACAATGCCACCAATCATGGGTTGTTCCTTCCAAGTGGAGTATAGAAAATTTAATAGCATCATTCTTCGTCATGAGACTAAGTGAGAGATAGGTGTCCATCTTGTGGATCCATAAATGTGTTGTGACTTTCTTGAATCCATCAAAGTTGGGAAGGATCAATTTACTTACCCTTTGTCTTAAATCTTTATTGGGTTGTCTCCTTTCCTTTCTATAGGAAGTTTGTGATCTTGCATCACAATATGCCTCATATGAGATCTCTCTCTTAATTTCAAGGCCTAACCTCGAGTATGCCGCAGCATATTCATCAAAGTTATTAATTTGTGTATTGTTTTCTTCTCCCTCACTTGTTGACCCTCCCCAGGTAGGAATGAAGGTCTTGTTGCCCTAGGTGTTGATATCCTTTAATGGTTAGAGTTGGTATCTCTCCCATTGGTTTGGTTGGGTTTTGGGTTATTGTTGCTCATGTTTTGAATAATTTGGAGGAATAGTTGTGTCATTCTCTCATTTTGCTCCATAAAGGCTTGGGTTGTGTGCTCCAGGTTCTTAATTCGTTTCCCATTTGTTCCCCCATTGTGTTGTTTTGTGTAGAGTTACTGGTGGCTGCAAGTTTCCTCTTTTCTCTCTCCAAGGCTCTTTGGGCTCTTTCACTAAGTTGCATACACTAGCTTTCGTCCCTTGGGTTGGCAGGAAGAATGTTTTGATACCAATTGTAATGTCCCCAATTTGGGAATTACCCTAAAATCTGCCCTAGAATCACAAATTCCATTAAAATAAGAATTGTCAGATAGCTAGGCTGCTAGAGATATATATTACCAATTAAATGCCTTCTAACAAGATAAATCCTGAATTAGGTCTTGCATTCATATCATACAATATTGCATATGTATATATAATTCATAAATCCAATTATTTCTATTAGGGTTAATAATCACACATATGAGTACAAATAGGTAAAATCACCATAACTCATTAGATAAGCCACGTTACATCTATACTTAAGTTTAGTATTCAATCACAATAGGTTTGAATGAGGGAGTATGATAGGTTGGCCCAAAGCAAGCCCCACACTAAGCCCAAAGTGGACATTCACCATCTTGGCCCCAAGTGGCAGGCACATTGGACATCCAGCATGGGTTAGTCTACCTAGCGGGGTGCTTGTATCTTCCCTCCCTACTCATATCTTCTTATTCATCCTCTTATGACTTGTGATTTCTCCAACAATCAACCATCGTAGAGGTTGGAAAGGAAATCGCAATAGGGTGCTCGAAAATCCTCCTATCTAAGCCCAAGAGCGAACACTCACCCTCCTAGCCCCAAGTGGCAGGCACATTGGACATCCACAATGGGGTGGTCTCGTATCTGCTCCCTTTCCTTGCATTTCCTCTTCTCCTCCACATGATTGCTTGTCGGGTTATAGATAGATTACTAATTTAGAATATGCATTTCACATTATCACACCATAATTATTGATTCTATTATTCATACCACTATTCTTGTGGTAAATAGAATTATTGCAAATTATATATTGTTGCAAGTATGTGCAATTGGTGTTGTCATTGATGTCAACAAGCTTTGGTGTTGTCATTGGTGTCAACTATATGAGTAGGAGATTGTTGCAAGAATGTGAGCAGTTAGTATTGATGAGGAAGTGCTGAAGATGTTGAGGATGTGTCTTTGGTGCTTGGTTTCCAACTGTATTTTAGAAGATTTGAATAAAAAGAGGAAACAATGTATTGCAGTGGTGTTCTATGTTGCAGAGTAGTGTTCTTTTTTCACTCCGCATTTCTTCTATGTTGAAGATCTACTTGTGTGGTGTTGGCATTTAAATTTGCACCTTCGGAATGCGGATTTGAAACGGACAGCTATGCACAGTAAAACTGCTCTTCAAATTTGGAGGGGAAGCTCCCTCTTGCTAATGGGGTAAAAGAAAGTAAATTAAATCTAATTCGCCTATCTTTTGTTTCAGCTAGAGCACAAGGTTTATAAAACACAAACGCCGCAGCTGAGATTTTCTGATTTAAGAATTCCAACTATGACTAACTTAAGCTTAAGATGTTTCTAATATCTCAAGTAATACGTAAAGCAAGAGAATTAGAAATGAACAAGGTTGATTCTCTAACATAGGCTTAAGATAACTCTTTCTCAACATACATCTACACACTTCAATGTAGGCTGAAATTAAGATCACAAAAGCATAACACAATAAATGGAAATTTGAGACGTTATACCAAGGCAAAGGAGGCTCGTGATTTTATTTCTCAAACTTTTGGAACAAAAATTACTAAACACATGCCTAGAACAAGAGCTTGCAGCTAAAGAGGCTTGCAAAACTTGTTCTTACACAATAGAAACAGAAATTACAATAACTACTTGTTGGCTAGAAGAGACTCAACAATTCGCTATCATAAAACAATTGAACAAAACTGAATAACAAAATAGAAGGCACTTAGGCTTAGCATTTTGTTATCACTAGCATGGTTAAAGAAAACTAATGAGCAAAGGCTCTTATTTGTAGGCAAGTAGAGGAGTAAGAAACCCTAAAATCTCCTTGCTTTTACAATCTAGGGCTTGCTCGGCAAGCAAGCTTTATTTCTAAATCAAGAAAGAAGATAACATCTAACACCTAAGAAAACAGGAAAAGCGGGAAACACCAACTATTACATTTATCTTCTTTCTCTTCTTCAAAGAATGGATAAGAATTGTTCCAAGAATATAAAGAAAGCTTCTAGATGAAAGTCGCCTTAAATCTCAATCATATCCGCTAAAAAGCAGGAAATTGGATCTTCGTCAAGTGCATTGATACTATCTAAGGCAATATTCTAATGCTCCAAGATCTCTTCACCTTTTGTGATCAAACTTAGAGAATCATTCACTTCTTCAGCTGCTTTATGAGTTCTATTCTTGAAAAACATCGCTGCCCGAAAAGATGACTCACTAATTGATAACTTGGTGGCTCTGCAACTTTATGCTTCTGACACTTCGCTTGATTTCCAATAGAAGAGTATTGCACAACTCTTTTTTGATACCTTTCCTTTTTTTCATATCACACCTCTCGTTCTTCAACTGAGATGATGAAGTTTTGACATAGTGTTAATTTGGTCTTAAACTCGAGGGGAGTGTACTCCATATTGAAAGCCTTGAAGAATGACTGTAAACTCACCTATGTTCAGACAAGCTTTGAGCAACTTTCTATTTTTAGAATGCTGGTTTTTCTTCCTCCAATGAACAAATTTTTGGAAATTTTTCTGAGATATGGGTTTTGCTCGTAATTTCGTTGCAAGACAACCCAGATCGTCCGTTTTTGAAAATTTTGAATTTTGCCTAAAAAAGCAACAAACCCTAATTTCTTCAATTTTTCATCAAAAAAAGTTGGCACCTAAGTTTTGTTCAAAATACAATTTGCAATGAACCTAGTTGATCAGATTTGAAAAACACTGATGGCTAATGGGAAAAGCAGCAAACCCTAGAATCTGAAATTTTCTTAAAAAAAACTGAGATCTAGGTTTTCTTCAAAAGACTGTTTTGAGAGGACCCAGATGATCAAAATTTGAAAACCCTAAAGATTTCACTGACATGCAAATAAAAAGTAGCTGCTGCAACTTGATGAATTTCTTGAAAATTTCTTCAGAAGAATGAGATGATAAGACCCAAATGGCTGAAAATTGAAAATCTTGGCCTTCTTCAAAAATTTGATCTTCTGGATGAAAAAGCATGAAAAAGCAAGGCCGTATGTTGTTGATCTGAAAATTATTTATGAAAATCAGCAACCTTGGGCTTGAATCTTGAAATATCACTTCAATTTGCTGCTCCACTTTTCTCCTTTGGATGCCACCTGCAAAAATAATGAAAATTACATGAAAGAAAAGTATTAAATAGACTTAAGGTTTGAAATAGGTTTGCTTTCTTTTGCTTTTATCTTCAAAACCCTAAAATCAGCTAGTTCGATGAACTTGGACATTCTCTTCCTCTTGCAATCTTGAAACTTTTGGAAATTTGGCCAAGTCATAACAAGTTGGGCGCCCTTCTTGGCTAGGGGCACCAACTTGTTCCAAAGTTAGTCATTTTTTGGAAATTTTCAACTGTTCACAATTTTGAAGCCTTTCTTAGACCTTGATCTCCAGCTCCCAGATTGATCCAACGAGCGAGTTGGATGATTCATCGTGTAGCCTAATTGATTCTAGAAAGATTGTTCTAGAGGCGTTTCTGGCGAAAAACCTTGTTTTGGCCTTCAAATTCATGTGAGCATGTTCCCTCGTCTTGTAGACCATCTTCTCATGTGATGGGATTCCAAATGCTTCTCCAATAGCTGCAGGCGTGAGGTTGGAAAACAATCTGCCATCAGGTGAGACAATAGACCTGTGCTCAGGGTCGTAGTAGTTAGCACACTCCATAATCAGCTCCAGACACTGAATTGCTGGTGGAAAACCAGCAGCTGCATATAGTCCACTTCTGACAATATTGTGGGAAGTGATTGAAGGACGATGGCTTCCAACTCCCATCATTCGACTTCTAAAAGCCTCCATGTTGAAAGAGCCCAAGTTTGTATCCACCAACCTGCCTAGCTTTGAAGAGAATTTTGACTCTGGCAGGCTAAGTCACCATATTCGACCGAATTTCAACATGAAATTCAAAATTCGTCGAATTTCAAAAAAAGGGTTGAAATTCGTTCAAATTCGACCAAATTCGTCGATCAAATACGAGTTGAAAATTCTTATAAAGCGATTGTTTTATTAGGGTTTTTTTTAGGGATTTTTCGTTATATAACTGACGGCGACGTTTGATATCGAACCACCTCTTTCTCACATCTGCAACTCGTCTTTTGTCTGGCGTCTGCAACTCATCTCGTTTTTCGGTGTCTACAACTTGTCTCTGGATTTTGCGTGTCATCTCTCACGGCGTCACTCTCTACTTTGGCGACTCAACTACCAGCAGCAGTCGTCACTTGCATTGGTGTCTGAAGCAGTGGCCGTCACTTGCGTCGGAGTCTGAAGCAACGGTCGTCACTCTCTGCGTCGGTGTCTGAAGAATCACCTGCGGGCTGCAGCCATCAACTAATTTGTGCTTCAAGTTCAACATCTATAGCATCAACGTTTCCTCTGCAACTCCCACAAATCACAGAATTTCAGCCGTAAGTCTTCTTGTCGAAGGAGGTACGAAGTTATTTTATTTTATTTTTAAATTTAGGGTTCAATATTTTTATTTATCGCCTGTAGAAAAATATAGGAAGGATTTTTAATATTATCTAAACTATATTTAATATTTTTCATTTGTTTTAGTATTTAATATTTTATTATTATTTTATTTTGTATTTAATATTGTGTTTACTTATTATTTATTAATGTGTACAGTTCATTTTTACTGTAAGTGTAAAATACTAAAATGTAAATTATATTAATATATTTATATTATTATAGACTTTCAGATATTAATTTTATTACTATTTAGCTTTTTTTATTAATATTAAGGGCTTATTAATACTTTAGTATTTTTATTATTTAATATTTTATAGATTTTCAGTGACTATAAATTATATTTATAAAATTATAGATTTCCAGTTTACTTATTAATATTTAGTGTTTTCATTTTATTTTTTATGTTAATAAAAATATGTTAAATATTTTTATGTTTATTAAAATAAAATTTAGTATTTTTTATTTTGTTTTTAGATTTAAAATAAGAAATCTATATATTTTGTCTCAATGTTGTTTGAAATAAAATTGTGGATGTTTTAACTTTTAAATATTAAATATTATTTTGTCATTCAAACATACAGATTATGGCTCCCCAGAAATCAACTGCAGAAGCATGGAAATATATCACTCGCAATGGTACTGAACTCATATGCAACAAGTGTGAGAAACCTTTTATTGGCGGTTTGACAAAGGCAAGGGACCATTTACTTGGTATTACAAATGGTGCAGGAGGAGGTGTTACAGCATGTCCTAAAGTTACCCCAGAAGTGAGAGCTGCTTTAGAGAAAGAACAATCCTCTTCAATTGTAGGAAAGATGAAGAAAGCACAAAAAATACAGAGAATTGAAGAGGATAGTTCTCAATCTAGATTCTCAGCATCTATTATGTCTTCCTCTTCTGGTTTATCCAAACCGGTGAGGGTATCGAAAGAGAGTGGAACATTGAAAAGCTTCTAGAAACCAATAGAGAAACATGACGTGGATGATGCAGTAGTTGATTTGTTTTACACAAGTGCTATTCCATTCAATGTTGCAAGAAGTCCACATTTTCGTAATGCTGTTCACAAAATTGCAGAGTTTGGCAAAGGGTACACTCCCCCAAGTTCAGAGGCTATCAGGACAACTCTTTTGCAAAGGTCAAAAGATAGAGTGACTGATAAACTAGCTACTGTCAAAGCCTCTTGGAGGAAAACAAGTTGCACTATATTGAGTGATGGATGGTCAGATATATCTCAAAGGCCATTGATAAATATTTTGGTGGCTTGTCCCAAGGGTGTTGTGTTCTTGAAAGTGATTGATACCATGAACCACAAGAAAACTTCTGAGTACATTTTTCAAATATTAGAGGAAGCCATTCTTGAAATAGGGGTGGAAAATGTGGTTCAAGTGGTAACTGATAGTGCCGCAAATTGTGTGGGAGCTGGGAAGCTGATTGCAGAGAAGTACCCACAAATATATTGGAGCCCATGTGCAGCCCATTGTCTCGATTTGTTGCTTCATGACTTGGCTAAATTCCCATGGGTACATGAAGCTATTCACAGAGGAAGAGCAATTGCAAATTTCATAAGGAATCATCGTCTCACATTGAGTCTTTATAGGCAACATGCATCCAGGGAGTTGTTGAGGCCTTGTGAAACAAGATTTGCTTCATTTTATATCACTTTGAAAAGAGTGGTTGAAAAAAAAGCAGCTTTGAGGTCTGTTATTTGTTCCAATGAGTGGGAACACTCAATGCTTTCTAAAGGTCCTAAGGGGAAGAACGTAGAGCAAATCATTATGAATAGCAATTTATGGGAAAGTGCAGCCAAGGTTTTGCTTATATGTGAACCAATTGTTGACGTGCTTCGTATGGTTGATGGTGACACTCCTTGCCTTCGCATGCTTTATGAAAGCATGGACCGTCGTAAGGAAACTATTCAAAAAGCACTCAATAATGTAGAAGCAGAATATATGGAGATATGGGAGGTAGTTGATTGCAGATGGAAAATGATGCACACTAAAATTATTTTCTATTGATAGAGAAGGTGACACTAAAATTATGGCAGGGCTTTTAGAAGCTACTGAAAAGTATGAATCAAATCCATCAATTTCAGCACTAATCAGAAGTCAATTTTGGGTATACAAGAGAGAAGGGATGTTTGGAATGTCAGCAGCCAAATATGACATGACACATGTACCTGCGTATACATGGTGGATGACCTATGGAGCACAAACTCCTGAGCTACAAAGGTTTGCTATTCGAGTTTTGAGTCAGGGAGCAAGTTCGTCAGCTTGTGAGAGGAACTGGAGTTGCTTTGACCACATCCATTCCAAAAAGAGGAATAAATTGTTGTCTGGAAAGTTGGGAGATCTTGTCTATGTTCGCAGCAATTTAAAATTGCTCATGAACAAATCAGCAAAGGACTCTTCATCACAACAAATTCGTGAAGACATAGCAGCACTAGATGCAGATGAGCCTGACTTTGCAGATGAAGAATTGAGTACTGATATAGATGATGATGATTTAGCATCTCAGCCAAGTGCTCTTGATGACTTGGAGCTTTTTTGAAGTTCTAAAGTCTTTACTGTTATTGTACCTTTTTGACAAAAGAATATCTTCACAATCATGATTTCACATGTTTCTTATGGTTTATATTTTATAAATGTGTCATCTTTTTGTAATGATTCAAATCTATTTATCAATGTTAAACTATTTAGAGAATTGTATGGAGATATTACTTATATTTATAAAAATAAATAAAAAATTTACATAAGGCGAATTTAATTCAAATTTTATACTTTTCGAATTTTTTCCTTGTCAAATTTCATTTAAATTTCAATGTTGTCAAACTCGAATTCGAATTCGAACCTGGTGACTTAGCTGGCAGGAATGACTTTCTCAGCTTCTTGATAACAGCCTACCTGGACGCATTTGCTTTGCTAGACTCAGCATTATTATCTTTGCCAATTGCTCGCTCTTTAGCCATTCTACAAAAACAACAAATAGTCATCAGCAATTTAACTTAGAAAAATAGAATCACATTGGGGCTGTCAGTCGACTTTTGAAAAATGAGAAGCTTCAGCACTAAATTCCATCTTCAAACCTCAACTCCCTTGCAGCAACTTTGAACTTTCAATGCTTAGAAAATTTTCCAAGCAAGCCTCAACAACTTCAGCACTTAGAGAAAATCGGCCAACTTAGCTTCAGCAACTTCTTAGCCTTAAACTTATTCACTCTCAGAGTTCGACTTCAGCTGCAACATTCTCACAACTAGAGCCCAAGTTCGAACCTCTTCACCAAGTCTCGGCTTGCATTGCAATCTTCTTCTGCTTCAAATTGAACTTCTTCAGCTGATGGAGAAAAATGAAACAACTTCCCAGCTCATATAGCTAAGTCGAATTCAAGAAGGAGCCAATTTTAGCCAATTCATTAAATTTCCACTACTCCACTGCAAGAATTCAAATTTCCCTCCTCAGGTAGCTGCAACACTTGTCATTCGACATCTAGAATATTTGACCTCCTAGAATTTCAAGAAGATTCACTTCACTGGTCAAGGCGTACTTAGCATTTTTAAAAGTATTAACTTCAACTGCATCTTTAAGAAATTCATTTCATTAGCTAAAGTGTTAACAACTTTGATTTTATTCATCTCTGACCCAAGAAGATTATTTTCACGAAGGATTTGATCGAAATCATCTAGTCATTCAACTTCAAATTCACCATCCAAGGCATTTTATTTTCAAAAACATCTTTTATTCCTTGCCTTGAAAAAATTTCAAATTTTTACTTAGGAAATTTCATCAATCAGGTGTCCATGAAAAATCTTCATCTTGAAGGCCTTGGTGAAGTGTGGAAGACTTTAAAATCAATTCCTCGTTGAAGATGTCCAGTACCCAGATGAAAATTCCCTTCAAAAAGCGTCGAATCCATGGGTCTACAAACGAAGGGGTACTTTTAATTTTTGAATTTTAACCTTAGAAAAATATTTTATTCAAAATTTATTCTTCATTCCTCATCTCTAGGTGTATTTTCTTGCTTGGCCTTGGAAATTTTTATCATCCTCGTGAAGCTGGAGTATCCTGACTTATTACCAACTTTATCCATGTCTCGAGAAAATTTCATCACTCCTGCAAGCCTAGGCGTATTTTCTCTAGAGATGAAATTTTAATACTTAGAAAATTTTAAATCTTATCATCACCAGCTTGGGCACATTTGAGGGATCCAGAGGGAAAACTTGAATTTTGTCTTAGAGAATTTTCCTCCATTCATCTTTCTCTAGTCATGGCGCATTTTACATGGCAAGGTGGAATAGTAATCAACACTTAGAATATTTTCCTTTTAGAAAGCCACCACCTCCAACATCTTTGGGCGCATTTAGCATATGGAGGAGGATTTAACTCCCAACGCCTTAGTTTATGCCTTTACCTTGCTTCTAACATGGGCGCATTCAAAGGGTGGAGGAGGAAGTCAACACCTTTTGTCTTTTTCCTAGCTCATATGGGCACATTTCACATGTCATGAGGGATTTAACTTCCAACGCCTTTTTACTTGCCTTGACTCCTCTTCTAGCATGGGCAAATTTTGGGGGTGGTGAAGGATTTAACTTACACTTAGAAATTTTCTCACCCTCTTTCTCTTCTTTGGCACATTTAGGGGGGTGAGGAGGATAAGCTTCAACACTTAGAAACTTTTTCATCCTATTTCTCCTTGAGGGCGCATTTTGAGGATGGAGGAGCATGTTTTCATGCCTTAGAAACTTTTTTTTCATCACCTAGCAACTTGAAGATGGGCGCATTTAGGGGGTGAGCAGGACAAACTTCAATTTAGAAATTTCTCATGGCTTCTTCCAGCTGAGGGCGCATTTTGGGATTTAACTCCAGACTTAGAATTTTTTCATCACCATCCCTCCTTCCTTGGGCGCATTCTAGGGGGTGAGGAGGATAAACTTCAACACTTAGAAACTTTTTCATCCTATTTCTGCTTGAGGACGCATTTTGAGGGTGGAGGAGGATGTTTTCACGCCTTAGAAACATTTTCAGCTTGCTCACCCCTGATTTACTATATTTAGTAAGCCCTCTAATTTTCACCCTTCTGAAGCTTGGATTGATATGAAATTTTAAGCACAAGATCCTCATGACCTAATTAAGTTGTTCACACTGTCGTCTCAAGCTGACTTGCTATTTATAGCATGTTTCTGAAGGTGTTTTACTATTTATAGCAACTACTTGATTTCATGACCTCCACAACTCCGTTTGACTTGAAATTTAAATGTCGTGACCCTCATCAGTAGACTTGCCCATTCACACTGGCGCCTGTTGCTGACTTACTATTTATAGCCTGTTTCAGGAGTGCCTTACTATAAATAGTAAGTGCTCTGATTGCCTTCAAATTTTACCAGTGAATAGCTTGAAAGATACTGATCGCAGTGGGATACACCGGTTTTCGAAAATTTTGGCATTTTACCCCTTATTTTGGGCCCCGAATCTTGAAACCCTAATTTAACTTGCATGTTGATCAAATGACCTCCGTTTGACCCCGTTTCTGTTGCACTTTGCTCTGTTTGTGATACTGATGTGTTGGGCAACAGTCGGAATGGACCTACTAAAAATAGTAAGCCTTTGAAAAGTGATCATCTCGCCTTGCATGTCACATCACTGCATAGCTCTTGAAAAAGCCATAAAGAATAACCTAACATGCGCTGAAAAGTCTTGCATGCAAACCCTAAAAGTAGCCTCTAAAGACAGCTCCTGAAAAAGTCTTGATCCTGGTTTGCATGTTATACCACTGCGAAGCTTTCGAAAAACCCACAAGGAATGTCCAAACATGCATAGAAAATTATTCAAGGCATGAAAATTATTATCACACCCTTTGAAGATTGCACCCACTTTGTGTAGTTGTCCCAGGGAGGCGAAGCAAAGCATGGTTAATCATTTCACCTAATCTTTACCGTCTCTTGAATTCCTAGGAGTAGATTAGAACCTCTAAACCCTTATCCTTTTTACACTTTTTTTGAAATCCCAAACAGAAAGTCCCAACAAAAGAAGCACTTAATGATAAATTTGTCTAAGTCCCGAACTTGTGAGATATTCCTTAACGTAAGTCCCTTTGTGTATTACCAGCATATCACAATGCCCATTGAACTTATCCACACGTCAAGACCTGAGAAAAGAAACCTTGGAATCACCATATGATCTTCTCGCAATCTTAACATACGCAGTGATTTTGTTCAAGAGAGGATAGAGTGTCTTTGGAAATTTTATTCTATGTGTTTTGTGGATTATAAAACGTACACCAACAGGGATGTATAGGGGTTTGCCTCAGTCAAACCCCCGTTTTGGTGTTCCCACCTCCACGGACAGCCAAATAGATAGAGAGAAATAAAGTAGGCGATGAGTAATAAAAGCAGACCCCGCTCAATGAGGAGAACCCGTATCACAAAATATAGGTGATAAAAGCAATCCTAACTCGCGGAGGAAAACCCATATCACAAAATATAAATGCAATGGATAGAGGAATGTGCGAAATCCCAAGATGCTCGCAAGCACAAGGCAAGGGAGATATCAGCCGCAAGGCTTAAGGAAGCCAAAGAGGGAAAGGACAAGAGAGAGGGCTGTGAGAGCCAAGAGAGCTGCAAAGAGTGTTGTAAGGGCTTATGAGCTTGAAGGTGTTCCAAAGAGAGCTGCTAAGAGAACTTGAAAGTGTTGTGGAAGGCTATAGAGAGCTATGAAAGCAAGGGAAAGAGGGGAGAATGTCCAAGACAGAAGCCAAGAAGGAGAAGAAAACCAAATGAATTGAAAGGACAACTTTTAAAGAGGGAAAAGAAGCTTCCTGAGCGGTTCCAAGGCGTCTCGGGTCGTTACTATTGACAAAAGTAGTTGACAAGTGGCAAACATGCTCAAAAACGCTCGTTTGAACGTTGAAACATCACAAGACGTTAGCATGGCGCGCAGACGTCCATGCAGCGCGCTAGTGTCCAAACACATCACGCTACAAAACGATACAAATGGGAAAAGCACAAGGTTTGACGCAAAGCTAGAGCGTGAAGGTAGCTGCTAGAAAGGGGTGTTGAGCATCCTAAAAAGGGAAAAGGGCTGATGCAGGGGCTAAAATGATCCTACACAAGATCCTAAGGGAGTGGACACTAAGGAAAATGCAAGAATGTATGTGAAATTGCAAGGGGTGCAATTTTACAACATTACAATTTCATATTCCCATCCTATTTGCAGTCATACAACAAAGTTGTAATTGATTTGAATCATATTGTGAAAGCTCATATTGTAACACTGAATGGTAGCACCATCAGTGACCTTGCTCTTGTTTGATTTGCTGCTTACCCCACTGCATAAGTGGTTTCATTTGTTTACCCTACTGAACAAATGGTTATTGTACTCACCCCATTGAATAAGTGTTCTCTAGCACTTCGCTCACCACTGAAAAGTGGAAGAGCTTGTTTACGTTTCATTATTGTATTAGCCTTCCCACTGCATAAGTGGATGTGCTCATCTCACCCCACTAAACAAGTGGTTTACTTTCAGCAGTTCAATTTCTAACGTAATCCTTACCACCGTATGCTCTCACCTTGCCCAAACTAAGAACTTGGTGATCAGAAAGTGGAAGGAAATTGATTAGCTTTACTTCCTATTTTTGAAGCTAATGAGTTTAATTTGCAAAATTTAAAAAAAAAATTGAGGGTGCATATTAAACCTATCGAAACAAAGTGAGAGGGTTACAATTATAAAATTGTAAATCAAACTTTAAATTTGAAGTTAATAATTTTATTATTTTTAAAATAGTAAACAATATAAATTTAGAGAGTGCAATAAAAATTAAGAAACTTACTCGTGATAAAACTTTTATTACAAGAGTTTGGAGGTGTGGTGATGTATGGCCATTGAGCAACCACCAAGCATGATCATCCTTCCCATACCTATCACGGAGAGTGGAAGGACTTTGACCATCGGAGACTACAAAATCAGCAAACTCACTTGTAAATAAATCCTCCATTCCATGATCAGGAAACAGTTCAGTAAGTGCTTTCCTACACTTGTCACTGACTTTTGTATCTCTATATGGTGGCACCCTTGATGGCATAGCAAGAATTTCATCACTAAAAAATTTGGGAGTCAATGCAAATGCAAGATGTAGTGGGGTGGTCATTTTGTTCCACCACTCAACACAAATTGTTTGCACCTATTTGAAGAAAGTTTCTTCAAGATCTTCCTCTTTTTCATTGATGATGAATTTTATTTTCTCAATCATTGAGTCAATCCCATCGTATACCTCTCCCAAACATTGGTTATCCATGTTAGTAAAACAAATCATACTCATGATGGGCTCAGTGAAACTAAGAAGATATTCCACTCATTCCCACCAAGTGTCATCTAAGATCAGTAGCTTTACATTTGTTTCCCTTTCAATATTGGGTTTCCTCCATAGGGACCAACTTTGACTAATAAGCATGCTAGAAAGTGGCTCCCGTACCTTCACAAGTTGGCTCAAGACGATTGTGTTGGATGCAAATCAGGTTTCCACAACCTATTCAAAAATTAAAAATTTAAATTTAAAGAAGACATGCTCGAGTTTAAAAAATGAATTAGTAATTACTAAAATGAAATATAAAATTCTAAGCTACCAAATCAGTTGATTTGCCTAACAATTCCAAGCATAGTACATCCCAAAATCGGGTACGATCTAAAAACCCTATGGAATCAAGCAAGGTTTGATTTTTTGGTGTGTGAAATGTTTCCAGTTTTTTTTCAACGAATCCCATTGTTTCTAGCATTGGCGTGGCATTTCCAACACAATTTCAACACAATTCCAAATGTTTGGCACAATTTTCGAAAAAAACTTCACATTTTTCAATGGTTAAAACCAAAAACCCCTAACCCATTTTTATATTTTGTTTTGTTCTCATTTCTCTTCATTTTCCCTTCTCAACACAACTTCTAGCAGGAGAAAAGCACATGTTTCAAATAAATCATGGATTGGAGGAGATTAATCACAAGTTTCGAAAAACATTTGTCGATTCCAAAAAACTATGTGCTCACTAAACAAGTCGAACTTGCAAGAGGTAGGGCTTTTTTTTCAATTTCATTTTATACTATAGGTTAAACCATAATACGTAACATGAATTTTTAAGTTTTTCCTTTGTTTAATATATAGTTTTAAATTTATGATTTATTTTTTATTATAATTTACTTTTAATGTTTAAGTTTTAAGTTTTAACTACTAAAATTTAATATTGTTTTTTAATGGTAATATTGTTTATAAAACATAATAATATAATTATAATTATAAATAAAATTTAAATTATTTAATTTATATTTGTTCCTTTCATACTTATTTAATATTAATAAATATTTGTTATTTATTATTAATATAATTAATATAATATTTATTATTAAACATTTGTAATTTGTAATTTTATTATATATAAATTAATTTTAATATTTAATTAAACTTTAAACTTTAAAATCTTAAAATAATAAATATAAATCAAATTATTATATTGTATATTTAATATTAAAATTTATTTATGTTGATAATTATTAGTTTAATAATTAATTATTTAAAATTATAAAATATAAATTGTAATTATACTAATTTAATTTTTAATAATTAATTAAATATTAAACATTTATTGTTCAATAATTTAACATTTAGTGTTTAATAATTGTTTTTTGAGCTCGTTGTAGATAGCATAATGGCAACAAATACTAGTTCTATTACTCGACCCACCTTCAAAACCGACCCAAATTCACCTTTATCAAAATATGTCCAAATGATAGAACAAGTTCGAGGGGGGAGAAACATTTGTTTGGATACGTAGTTTTTGTAATGTTAGGTATACTAGCTCGTACAACTGTGTGAAATCCCATTTATGTGTCATTCCCCTTCAGGGAATCAAAGCATGTCTAGGAAATGACGGTAATGGATTTCAACCTTGACAAATAGAAAAAAATTCTTAGAGAGCAAGCCGAAGTAGATGCAAGCCTTGCTCGTGGCACAAACCATCCTTTGAGGAGAGGAAGGGGATCAAGTTGGCCCCCTGCTCCTCCATCTCATAGTGACTTTCTTGATGTCATAATAGAGAGCCACCCATTCTTGGGTAGAGTTGAAGAACTTGTTAATGTGAAGAGAAGCAAGGGGCCATTAGAGAGAGCATTTAAGAATGATGCCAGAGACATTGTAGATCAAACCGTTACAAGATGCCTATATGCAAACAGTTTGTCATTTAATGTTGTTTGATCACCATATTGGTAGGATATGTTGAGAAAAGTAAATGAGGCTCCACAAGGGTACACAAGGCCAGGTTATGAGAAGGTGTGTAGCACCTTACTAGCAAAGGATGTAAAAAACATAGACAATGCATTGACTCCCATTAGAAATTCATGGAAACAAATAAGGGTGTCAATTATTTCTGATGGATGGAAGGATGCCAGAAATTGGCCATTAATCAATGCGACTGTAGTAAGCACCCCTGTTTTGTTTTTTTTTTAAAACCCCTGTTGCTGGTTTGCTTGGTTTAATGGTGTTTGTATTTGCTTTTGAGTGCATTTCAGATGCATACAATATAAAGAAGTTTGCAAGAACAATAATACAAGAAACTAGAGCTCTTTTCAATTGAAATGGCAAAGAACAACATAGTTTTTCATTTTTTGTTTTATATCAGAATGATACAAACAGCAACAAGAAGGCTACGGAATGAGCACCAAACCAGCACACTTTGCCTTTGAAATCTCCCTATTCTCCAACATCCAAGCCTTCTTTTTCCAACATCAAAGTCCCAAAACCAAACTCCACTTTATGCAAGCCAAAACCAAGTGATCTTTTAAGCAAGAGGGTGGCCCTCCTAGAAAGGTCGATCTGGCCTAGAAAATCATTTACACCTCCAAAAAATGCAAGCAAATACTCAATGGAATCGCCTTGGAGAAAAAGCTTCAAAACAAATCAATACCCAAAACAACTTCAACCAATACTAAGCTATGAGCCAAAAACCAAGTTCAGGTCCGTTTTTGCAAACACCGAGAAACTGGAATAAAACACTCCAAAGCCTTCAAAATCCACACCAACACTGAAGCAAACAAAAAACACACCAAAAACTCTTAGAAGTATTGATAAATCTTCATCTTTTCAAGCACCAAATTCGAACTCTTGAAGCTCCTATGAAATTAGTTAATAATAAGCATCAATATCTAATTAGGGTGGATATTTCACCACCGAAACCAACCCAAGTGAAGGAGGATTTTCGTCCTCAGTTCGCAGCCCAAGCAACATAGAAACAATCCGACAGCATTTCTCTATGTCATCAAAGCAAAGATGTGAAAATGAGAGCCAAACTCAAAATATTAACAATTAGGGCGATGGACTTCAAAAATCTCTTAATTTTACCCTAGAAACCCAACGCCTTTCTCCTCATTGAAATATTTAACATTTTAAAATATTTTTCCCTCTCTCCTTTAGGTGTCCACTTCAAGGAGGCATTAAAATATTAATAAAGTTTTTAAAAACAACTTGAAGTTGTTTCATTAGGCACGAGGTACACTTTTCAATTACCACTTTTACCCTCAACTTAATTTTATAATATAACTTTATAAAATAACTTAAGTGGTCGAACTATGCAAATATTAAACTGCAACCTTAGGCTCTCCGACAATAAACTGAGTGATGATGCTACTGTGAGTACACTGGCCAGGGACCACTCCCCCAAAGGTGACTTACTATAAATAGTAAGTATATGCCAAACACCAAACTGGGTGAAACTAAAGACCAATAGAAGAATATTGCGACCAATTGAAGATAGCAACATCAAGACCAGCCACTGCTATAAATAGAAACCCCTCTGAAAACCCCAACACTTAACATCAATGTTGGAAAATGAGTCCTCTACCCACATCAACCAACCTAAGGGAACTCTAGAATAGGCTAATTAAATCACTACACTGCTCAAGAGCGAGAAAGGGACAGTACTTTCCCTCAAGCAATTGCACCTCAGGATGCTGCAATATTTGCTCACTCTCCCAAGTAGCATCCCCCACTAGCAAATTCTTCCATTTAATCAAGTACTCCTTGACCGCGCTCTTGCGTAGTGTACACTCTCTGACCTCCAATATAGCCTCAGGAATCAAAATCAACTTTCCTTCCTCATCCAAAGGAGGCAACTCAATAGAAGGAACCACATTCCGACAAAGTGTTTCTTAAGGCGAGAGACATGAAAAACATTATGCACCTTGCTGTCCTTAGGTAGCTCCAGCTCATAGGCTACCTCTCCAATCCTCCTGATAACTCTGAAAGGACCATAAAATTGAGGCTTAAGCTTTTCTGACCCACTCTTCTTGAGAGTGGACTGTCCATAGGGCTGCAACCGCAAGTAAACCATGTCTCCAACCTCAAAAACACGCTCAATGCAGTGCTAATCAATATATAGCTTTTGTTGATTCTGAGCATGCTGTAAATTCTCTCTCAGAGACCTCATGATGTCCTGACTCTCCTAAATATTTCTAGCTCCAGGCACTCTGCAATCTCCAAAAAGTAAATCAACAAAGCTAGAAGCTTCGTAACCATATAATGTCATGAATGGAGACATCCGAATAGACATATGAAAGGTAGAATTATAGCAGTACTCTCCTAGGTGCAGCCACTTAACTCACGCTTTTTGCTGCCCTAAAACATAGTTGCGTAGGTAACCTTCCACCCATTTGTTCACCACCTCAGTTTTTCCATCAGTTTGGTAGCTAGTGCTAGGGGTCAGCTCCATACCACATAATCTGAATAACTCCTGCCAAAACAAGCTCATAAACTTGTTGTCTCTATCACTG
This sequence comes from Sequoia sempervirens, assembly GCA_007258455.2. Taxonomy (NCBI): domain Eukaryota; kingdom Viridiplantae; phylum Streptophyta; class Pinopsida; order Cupressales; family Cupressaceae; genus Sequoia; species Sequoia sempervirens. The sequence goes on from VDFB02317100.1 coordinate 27,863, forward strand.
ACAATGGTCCTCAGTGTCCCGTGAAGCCTGAATACCTCTCTGAAAAATAAATCTGCCACTTGCACTACTAAAAACCCTGCTAATATAGCAAAAAAGTGCGCAAATTTAGTCAATCTATCCACTACAACATAAATATTGTCCTTCCCCTGCACCTTCAGAAGCCCTGTGATGAAATCCATTGATATGCTTTCCCATTTTTGAGTACGAATGGGAAGGGGCTGCAACAAACCAGCAAGATAAATATGCTCATTTTTATTCTGTTGGCATACTTGGCACTCACATACATACTTTAGAATGTCATCCTTCATTCCCTTCCATAAGAATCTTTCATGGATCTGCTTGTAAGTCTTATAATATCCTGGATGACCAGCCATCAGGGTGTCATGAAAAGCCTTAAAAATGTGCTCTCTCACCTTAGATTCAAGAGTAAACCATATTTTATCCTTTTAATATATGAAGCCATCCTTCACCTGGTATCTATCATCCTATAAAGACCCATCTAGAATGTTGTTTGCAAATGCATTCTTAGCATAATCAGCCTCTATCTTCTCCTTCCAATCTGCTGCTATGACTGAAATAGAGCTCAAATGTGGTCTTCTAGACAAAGCATCAGCCACTACATTCCCTTTTTCCTTTGACATATTCAATGTCAAAGTCATACCCCTGAAGTTTGCTTACCCATTTCTGCTGTCTCTCATTGAGATCCTTCTGATTAAGAAAATACTTAAGGTTGTTATGATCTGTCTTCACTACAAATCTGCCCCCCACAAGGTATTGTCTGAACTTAGCAAGTGCATGCATGATTGCCAACATCTCCTTGTCATAAATGGAGTAAGCTCTCTCTCCTCCTCTCAACTTCCTACTCTCAAAAGCTATAGGGTGTTTATTATGCATGAGAACTATGCCTATGCCTTCACCTGAGGCATCACACTCAAGCTCAAAAGGCTTGGAGAAGTCCGGTATGGCTAAGACTGGGCAAGTGCCCATCAATTGCGGCATGTGCTCATCAATTGCTTAAATCTATCAAATGATTGTTGTGTTGATTCAGACCATACAAATGCCCACTTTTTGGTTAAATCAGTAAGTGGGGCAGCCAACTATGAAAATCCCTTAACAAACCTTCTCTAGAAACCACATAGCCCGAAAAATCCCTTCAACTATGTGAGGTTTGTAGGTGGAGGCCAATCAAGAATAGCCTTGATCTTTTCAGGATCAACGCTAACTCCCTTTGAGCTAATAATGTGCCCAAGATACAACAATTCAATCATGCCAAAATCACACTTAGACTCCTTGGCAAACAAGGATTCACTCTCCAAAATACTCAACACCTCATCTAAATGCCTCAAGTGTTCCTCCCATGATCCGCTGTAAATAAGGATATCATCAAAAAATATCAAAACAAACTTACATAACTGTTGTTTCAAGACTCTATTCATGCAAGACTGAAATGTAGCAGGAGCGTTAGTCAATCCAAATGGCATAACAAGGAACTCAAAATGTCCATAATGGCACCTGAAAGCTATTTTCTCAATGTCCTCTCTAACTCTGATTTGATGATATCCAGACCTCAAATCTATCTTAGAAAAATAGACTGCTCTATGTAGCTCATCAATGAGCTCATCAATCTGTGGGATAGGATATCTATTTTTAACTGTCTTCTTATTGAGTGCCCTGTAATCTATGCACATGCGCATAGCCCCATCCTTCTTCTTCACTAACACCTCTGAAGAAGCAAATGGACTCTTGCTCAATCTAATATGCCCCATATCCAAAAACTCCTTGATTGCTTTTTCTATCTCATCCTTATGTCTCTTTGAGTGCCTATATGGTGTAGTGATTACTGCTTTAGTGCCCTCCTCTAACTCAATGATGTGCTCTATACCCCCGTCAGGTGGCCTCCCAAGAGGTATGCTGCCAAATACCTTGCTTGCTTAGTAAGCAAAGCCTGTATATCAAGTGGATATGAACGTTTATGCTCCACTATAACTGCGGGCATGACTATACACTCTACTGCCCACTCCACCTAGTCATGTTTGAAAAGCCTCTCCATTCACTTACAAGAAACAACCCGAGGCCCCCCATTAGATATCCCTCTCAATACCACATTCTTGCCATCTAGTTTAAACTTCAGCTCTAAGGTCTGAAAATTGAGAGTGATCTCTCCTAAGGAACATAACCACTAGATGCCCATCACTACATCTATATCCCCAATACCAACCACATAGAAGTCATCCTTGAACTCGTGGTTACCCAACTAGATGCTAAGCTATGGAATCATCCGAGTGCAATTTATGGTGAAGCCATCTGCAACCATCACTCTAAATCCATCAACCTCCTGTGTCTGTAATCCTCTACGAGCAACAAGTCCCTCATCAATGAAATTATGTGTGGCACCTAAGTCAATCAAGGCTATCATCCGCTGCCCCTTAAGGACTCCTCTAATGCGTAAGGATTCATTCTTCTGAAAACTATATAGCTGGGCAAGTTTACACTCCTTAGATTCCCCTTTTTCAACCTCTTCTTGTGGCTCTTCTTCCTCTTTTTCCTCAAAATTTGATTGCTGGTTTGAACTTTCAGAAGCACTTTCCTCAGCCGAATAGTACTCTATCTGGTGTATTATGGCCCCTTTTGAACATACATGATCCTTAGACCACTTATCTCTACACTTGAAGCAGAGGCCCTTCTTCCCAAGGTCATTAAGTGTGTCTCCTAAAAACAATTTTAGCTGGGAAAATTGCTTGTATTAACAGAAGAAAAGATTACAATTTATAGAGAAGGTAGATTACTGTAAACATTTAAGATGTCTAACTACCTCAACTACTAACTACTGTAGCGACATTATATAATTGACCATTAACAATAGAGAATTATTATTCTAACACCCTCCCTTAATGGTCAATTGTCTAACTAGCCTACAGAAAACAATCTTCAGGTCTTTTAGTCACAAATTCTTCAGAACACTTTGCTGCTGCTGAGACCCTCCCTGGATCTACAGAATGTTAATGACCAAGAGAACCAAAAAACCGTCCAGAAAAGAGCAAAGAAGGCTGCCCCCTTCTTTAAAAAGCTCTGCAACAAGAGACAAGAGCCTGCCACTGACTCTGCCACTTGAGAGGAATCTACCACCAACCCTCCCAGAAACTGCAGAACTGCTGACCAGAAATTATCACAAAACGTCCAACCTGATGTTGGATAACAGAGCTATCCCTCCCTAAAACTAGAGACACACCGAGAATAGCTGCCACGATTTTGAGGATAAATCGGCAAACCATCGAAACTTTTGTAGATGAGCACAACACCTAAGAACAGACTGCAAGAAGCCAGTTGTGCAGATGTTCACCCCAGCAACTCCAGGTGCAACCAAAACAGACTGCAACAAAGTATGATTTTTGAGGAAAAAATTGCCAAACCTAAAAATCTGAATATTACAAATCATCGTTTTTTCGGAAAAAAAGGGTAAAAAACAAATACCAAAGAGCCCTCCCGATAAACAAATACCCTGACTAGGGTATACAAGAACTCTTAATTTTTTAGGAGAAAATTATAAACCCTTTTGGAATTTTTTAAGGGAAAAAAATATGAAAACCCATACAAATTTTTTTAAGGGAAAAAATATTAAAACCCATATAAAAAAAATTTTAAAACCAAATTTGCACAAAAACTGAGGCACGGAAAACGAAGCACCCAGAAAAATCAGAGACCAACCCATTTGAGATCTCGAAAAACCCACCAAGAATCTACAATTGAAAAAAAAATCGACTTGAACTAGAGGGTCAAAACCCTAGTTGAAAAACACAGAACCCTAGGCGGCCATGAAGAAACTAGAAATTTCTCAAAAAATAGCTTCAAAATCTCAAGAATATTGTGGTTGACAGAGGCACAAATTGCATCCACAATAAACTGAAAATCGTGAATAATAAAACACCAAAAGCGTGCCCAAAAGGTTGCAAAAAACCGTGGCCCGAAATGAGGAAAAACGCGGCCATCAGCTCGAGGAACGAGCAGAAGAAACGAAAAAGAATTCCGTCACAGGCAAAGAAAGGTCGCGCGGACTGAAGATTGCAGAAAAAAAAAGTTCACATGCAAACATCCAATCGCGGGTTTTTAAAAAATGCGCTTAGAAGAGAACGCGACCAAAAGAAGATGCCATCAAATCACGGCCAAGGCACGTAAACACCACTGGTTTCTAAAAAAAAGGGCTCTAAAAATGAATAAAAGACCCATAGCTAGAGATAAACACAAATCAGAGGTCGCGCGCCTCTGAGAGGTCACGGGAAAAAGCCCTAGTTGTAGTCGCGAAAACCCCACAAAACCACGCCCAAAAACGATGCCCAGGAAGACCTTAAAAATGAACACAAGAACTCACGAAAATCTTTTCCAGGAACCCTCGATTTCTTTTAGCAAACACGATCCGCGAATTTGCAGAGAAGGGTTTCGATTTTTAGTGAGAAAAACTCACGAAAATCAGAAAACAAAAAACCCTTCAACCCTTGCAAAAAATTATGAAAGTTCACACACAAAAGCGAATTACTAAACCCTCCCCAAAATCCTGAGCCCTCCCATGAGGGAGACAGGCCCAGACCAGCTCAATACCATGAAAACAATTTTAGCTAGGAAAATTGTTTGTATTAACAGAAAAAAAGATTACAATTTATAGAGAAGGTAGATTACTGTAGACATTTAAGATGTCTAGCTACCTCAACTACTAACTACTATAGCAACAGTATATGATTGACCATTAACAATAGAGAATTATTATTCTAACATCTCCATCTAGCCTTGTGACTAATTTTTTCTATTGGGAAGTGTCCTTAGTGAAAGGTCTCTTATCATTTTTGTGAATAAAAGGTTTGGACTGAATTTTAGCTTTAGGGGCAGCCCAATCCATACTTCTTACCTTTTCATAGCCTCCTGTAAAGTTGGTGGGTCAAATGCCTTAATCCATCCCTTCAGTGGTTCCATAAGACCTTCACTGAATAAGACCACTAACCTCCTCTGTGAAATACCTGAAAGCATCACTGAAAGCCTCTGAAATTTTGCTATGTATGCCTTGACTGTGCCAACTGCCTAAGCTGGACCAGCTCTCTGAAATGAATCTTGGGGTTTTTTTTGTCAAATCTTTCAATGAGCCTAGTGGTGAACTCATCATATGTAGTGATAGACCAATGACCTAAGGTAATTAGGCCATGGTATCACCACTCATGTGCTACCCCATCCAAATGTAACGCGGAAAACTTAATTGCCTCCTCCTCCACCATGGGTCTAAGGGCTAGGTAATTGTCAAACCTCTGTATCCAAGCCCTAGCTAAACAACTATCACTCCCATCAAAGTGTGCAAGTGTAACCTTGTTGATGGCATGCTATAAGTCCCTCTTGTACTACTGATCCTCTTTGATCATATCTACTCCCATTTCCATTTATTTTTCTCTTCTGGTCCATGAATTCGTTGTAAGATAAGTGCCTCTTAATATCATCAGGAAGTGTCTCATACTCAGCATATCCATGTCATAGGCTATCCAAAAATGGCATAGAAGCTTCTGGATCGGGTTGAGGTGCCTCCGGAGTTAAGAAAGTGGGCCTAAATGGCCTCAAAGAGATGAATGAGTCAACTGTACTTTGTTGTCCCCCATTACCACTTTGCTGACTTGAAGCACTATGTTCTCCTGTATGCCCTATATTACCCTATGGATTGTGTTGTGTAGTTTGCACCACTACGTTTTGCCCAATCTTTCCTAACATTTGAGACATCATACCATCATCATGTGAAATTTCTTCTCCATCCTAGTTCTAGGACTTGATGATCTTGCTCCCCCTTTCCCTCTATCATCCCTATTACCAAATATTCTTTACTCACCACCAAATATTCTTTCCTCACCATCATGATGTTTTGGCTGCATTTTTGTTTCCTAAGAAGACTCCCAATGAGCCTTAAGAAACCTGATAATGTCTAACCTTCTAGAATAGGTAGGGGTTGCCAATGACCTTTCCTAATCTCTCTTAATATACCTCTGTTCTCTTGCACTCATAGAATGAAAGTGTTGTTTTTAGTGTCTACACAGGATGGCAGGAAGGATTTGGCTCTAATAACACTGTAGTAAGCACCCCTGTTTTTTTTTTTGAAAACCTCTGTTGCTAGTTTGCTTGGTTTAATGGTGTTTGAATTTGTTTTTGAGTGCGTTTCAGATGCATACAATATAAAGAAGTTTGCAAGAAAAATAATTACAAGAAACTAGAGCTCTTTTCAATTGAAATGACAAAGAACAACATAGCTTTTCATATTTTGTTTTATATCAGAATGATACAAACAGCAGCAAGAAGGCTACGGAATGAGCACCAAACCAGCACACGCTTTTCCTTCAAAATCTCCCTATTCTCCAACGTCCAAGCCTTCTTTTTCCAACGCCAAAGTCCCAAAACCAAACTCTACTTTGTGCAGGCCAAAACCAAGTGATCTTTGAAGCAAGAGGGCGGCCCTCCTAGAAAGGTCGATTTGGCCTAGAAAATCATTTACAACTCCAAAAAATGCAAGCAAATACTGAATGGAATCACCTTGAAGAAAGCTTCAAAACAAATCAATACCCAAAACCATAGCAGCATAAATCGTTTGGGGAAAAAATCGGCAAACCAAAAAATCAGGATTTTTTGAAAAATCGTGAAAAAATCGGGAAAAAATCGGGAAAAAATCGGATTTGAAAAAAATGTAAAGGAATGTAGAAAAATAGACAAAACCTATGTTTTCTAAAAACTCAAGGTCATTTCCATAGCATAGAGATATAGAGAGCAAATAAAACAGAGATTTTAAATAGAAAATAGATATTTTGTGTATATATTCATATCGCTGATTACATTGCATTGCACAAAATATACTCCTCAGTTCTCATAAATAAAAGTAGATGTTGACATATGACAAAATGTCAATTACAATAGTGTGTAACTTTGTACAAAATCAACCTCTAATCTAAGTACAAAGTGACAAAAAAAAATGTAGCCAATGACAACAACGCTAGAGGGTAGTAGGCCTTGATGATGAAGCTCCTACTGCAGTGCTTCTAACCAAATCCTCATATATTTGACCAGGCAGTCCAGCCTCCTCTAGTATATCGAAATCCTGAGGTGCAATAGAATCTGAATCTTCGTCAGCAGCAATCCATTCATTATCTGGATCAATCTCATCAAGGTCAATTGGGTCATCATCCTCAACAGTACCTGTTGCAGCCCATGAAGGAATTAGTCTTGGCCTTACAAGTGAAAAAGATAATGAATACAATTTCAACTAACTACAAGTATATTGAAAGTCTAACCTTGAGCTTTCTTCATCTTCAAGCGGAGGTTGTGGTGAACAAACACCAAGTCGCTCATTCGTTGTTGTGTTAGCCGGTTGCGTTTCTTGGAGTGTATGTGTTCAAAAACACTCCAATTACGCTCACAAGCAGATGAACTACATGGCTGGCTCAAAATGCGTCTCGCCATCCATCTAAGGTTTTTGGTTTCATGACCAAAATAATCCCACCATTGTGCTGCAAAAACACATTACATGGAGATGATATCATGTAAGAATATCTTAAAATAATCATCGTGTCCACAAAATAGAGACTATCACAGGTTTATAGAATCTACCTGGTAGCAAGGTATTTCTGCCTTCGATGGCGGCTATAGATGAGAGAAAACCCCTTGCTTGCTTGTACGTTGCTAACTCTCCCATAGCTCCCTTTAATTGTTCTCTAGAAAGCATTTTTTCCATGCACATGAACAAGCCCTGTGTTACCTCACCATCATCATTTCTAAATGAAGAGTCATAGAACAAACTTGGATTAAGATAATATCCTGCAGCATGGAGAGGAGAATGCATCTGCTGATCCCATCTTCTATCAATTATGTCCCATAACGGCATATAAGTGTCCCTGTCATTTTGCATCCTACCCCTCATCACCTCCTTGGCCCTATCCATGGCCTCATACAAATAACCCATGGGGGATTTATCCCCATCCACTAGTCTTAAGACTCTTACTAGAGGCTCTGAAAACTCTACAACTCGTTCAGCTGCATCCCAAAAACTAGAAGAGTACATATAGCCTGCCACTGCTATGCCTTCTACTAGATTTGCGAAGGCAGACGACTCCCACTCATTTGAAACAAACATTCGTTTCAAATTCATTTTTTGTTGGCATAGAGTCTGTAGTGCAAGGAATTGTGTTGCAAATCTTGTCACCCCTGGGCGAACTAGCTCCTTGCCTTCTGTGAAAGTACGCATCATGCACAAAACCCTCGTGTGATTATAAATGAATTTTGTAACCTTGCGGGCCTTTTGCAATACCTCCTTAACCCATTCAAGTTTTCCAATGTCCTCAAGGGTTAGATCAAGGCAATGTGCTGCGCATGGGGTAAAAAATATAGACGGGTATTTGTCTGTCAAGAGTCTACCAGCGGCTACACAAGCTGCAGCATTGTCTGTAATAAATTGAACCACATTTTGTGGCCCAACTTCTATTACCACAAGATCATACATCTGAAACAATGCAGCTGCAGATTTGATAGTATCGGATGCATCCAGGGATTTCAAAAATATAGTGCCAATCTCACAAGAGACAAGGAAGTTGATGAGGGTTCGATTCCTTCTATCTGTCCATCCATCTGACATTATGGTGCAACCAGTCTTTTCCCACTCTATTTTATGCTCTGTAACAACATCTTTAACATCTCGTACTGCATCATTGAGCATACCAACCCTCAAGCTCTCGTAAGATGGGGCTTTGAACCCAGGACCCGCACCTGCAATAGCATCCACCATACCTTGCCAATATGGCGATCTAGCAACATGAAATGGCAAGCTAGAGTAGTACCAAAAGTTTCCAATCGCCTTCCTTGCTTGTTCATGGACATTCTTCCTCCATCCTGTACTCTCCAAAGTGGTTTGTGCTCCTGGTGTAGTACGAGGTGCAAAGAAAGCATTAATGTTTCCTCCACCTGTGTTTGGGCCACGCGCTGTAGAAGGAGGTGTTGACCCTGATTCCCTCAAAAACTCATTTGCATCATCATCCTGACCTTGATTCCCTCTACTATTTGTAGAATTAGAACCTATTTCAACCCCGGTTCTTGCCTTTTTTGCCTTGTTCTCAGGAATCGCATGAAGAGCTAGTAGTGCCTGGTGTGTGACATCTGCAGGGCATCCAGGACAAGGATTGCTGTTATTCCCTGGCTCTTTTGCCAAGTGCCATTTGAAACGATAAATGCCCCCATTGATATCAGTTTTACACCAGTTGCATTTAACCTTCGTTGTACCCTTGACGGAAGTACAATGTGACCATGCAAAGTCTTTTTGACGTGGCATTATGATCAAATCTGCAATAAACATTTTTAATTCAGTCTACTTTGTGGACAGTTAGGAGAGAAGACAGAAAAAGAAAACCAATGCACCTAATGTATAAATTTTGACCTCTATTTATAATATTGATAAGTTAGAAGTTTAAACTAATATCCCTTATTTTTAAATCTACTTTTCATTTATTTGAATAGATTGAAGCAGCAGCTGTAGGGGGATTGGTTTTGGTTTGTCTCATTTTAAAAAAAAATCTGCTTTGGTAGGGTTTCATAATATTTTCCTGCAAACTCTGCCCATTTTTTCTCATCAGGATCACTGACAGCATGACACAATTTGTGCAGAATCTTGAGGTAAGTCACTTGCCATGGTTTCAGTGAGTATTCATGGGAATCTGTAAACAGCCAGATCATTTTTTGTTTTAAACGAAGGCATTGGTTCTGAGGTATTATCTATGGCTGTTTTTATATACTATATTATTACAATACCTAGTGTTAGATCCCTATTTGTTTTTTCACATATTTTGAACTGTGAAATGAATTTTATGTTTATTTGGTGGTTTAATGTTTTTGTATATTTAAAATTTTGGTTTCTTTGTTCTTGAGGTTATTTTTGTGACAATTTTCCTAACAGAATTAAGCTAGTATTGAATGGATACCAGCTACTGCTGATGCTGTAAATGGCTAAATGCAATGGTTGCCAGAGTTATTTTCACATAGAGTTATTTTCACAAACCTTATACATTACAGCATATTGTTTTACAGTTTTGTGCGGCTCATTACTGGCTTCTGTACTTCACAGACCAAATGTCACAAGGCAATGGATTGGCGTGACATAAAATGACTAAAATTTTAAAAGATTAGGTTGAATAAGTGACAAATAGCTTGATATTCCAGATGGGTACATCCTCTCACATGGTTGGTTTCTTCATTATGGTGTCTGTATTTTTACACTTTTACTGCTTCAAATACAACTAAAAAAATACAGACACCATAATGAAGAAACCAACCATGTGAGAGGATGTACCCATCTGGAATATCAAGCTATCAAGCTATTTGTCATATGAAATAACTGGAAATGGCCCTATGTATACGTTGAATGCATTCTGTTGGCTTAATAAAAAAATTTTAATATAAAAGGCGAATGCTTTTTTTTAGTAATCTGTGGTAATGTGTAAGAGCATGACAAAAAATACGATTTCAAACAGTACCTACCTGAGAGTCAGCGCCCAGAAAAAGAACCAGAAATTCGCGGCCAGAAAAAGAACCAGAAATTCGCGCCCAGAAAAACGCCAGAAATTCGCGCCCCAGAAAAATGCCAGAAATTCGCGCCCAGAAAAACCCTCGACTCAGCCGCCTTCAGCACATTAAAAACCCTCGACTCGTGTTCTAAAAAGGAGAAAAACGCGAGATATAAAAGTGAAAACGCGTTTATTTTAGGGTTTTTTTTCAAACGCGATTTTTTCGCGATTTTTTGCCGATTTTTGGTCGAAAAACCCCCGATTTTTAGCCGATTTTCAACGATTTTTTGACAGCGTTGACTGCCCAAAAAATCGGGATTTTTTCGGGGAAAAAATCGGCGACCCTGCAGATTTTTTCAAAATCGCGATTTTGGCGATTTTTTGGCGATTTATGCTTCTATGCCCAAAACAATATCTCCAAACAATACTAAGCTATGAGCCAAAAACTAGGTTCAGGTCCATTTTTGCAAACACCCAAAAATTGGAATAAAACACTCCAAAGCCTTCAAAATCCACACCAAAACTAAAGCAAACAAAAAACACGCCAAAAACTCTCAGAAGTATTGATAAATCTTCATATTTTCAGGCACCAAATTCGAACTCTTGAAGCTTCTGTGATCTTAGCTGATAATAAGCACCAATATATGATTAGGGTGGATATTTCACCACCGAAACTAGCCCAAGTGAAGGAGGGTTTTTGTCCTCAGTTCACAGCCCAAGCAACCTAGAAACAATGCAGCAGCATTTCTCTATGTCATCAAAGCAAAGATGTGAAAATGACAGCCAAACTCAAAATATAAGCAATTAGGGCGATGGACTCCAAAAATCTCTTAATTTCACCCTAGAAACCCAACGCCTTTCTCCTCATTGAAATATTTAACATTTTAAAATATTTTTCCCTCTCCTTTAGGCGTCCACTTCAAGGAGGCATTAAAATATTAATAAAGCTTTTAAAACCAACTTGAAGTCGTTTCATTAGGCACAAGGTACACTTTTCAATGACCACTTTTACCCCTCAACTTTATTTTATAATATAACTTTATAAAATAACTTAAGTGGTCAAATTAAGCAAATATTAAACTGCAACCTTAGACTCTCCAACAATAAACTGAGTGATGATGCTACTGCAAATACACTGGCCAAGGACCACTCCCCCAAAGGTGACTTACTATAAATAGCACTGCTATAAATAGTAAGTATATGCCAAACACCAAACTGAGCGAAACTGAAGACCAATAGAAGAATACTGTGACCAACTGAAGATATCAACATCAAGACCGGCCACTGCTATAAATAGAAACCCCTTTGGAAACCCCAACACTATACATCAATGTTGGTAACTAAGTCCCCTAACCACATCAACTAGCCTACGGGAACTCTAGAATAGGCTAATTGAATCACTGCACTACTCAAGAGCGAGAAGGGGACATTACAGTGATTGTAGTGTTCCCTAAAGGGGCAATGTTTTTGAAAGCCTTAGATTGTGAGGGACAGGTGAAGGATGCACAATTTATTGCTAACATACTTATGCAACGCATTCAAGATGTGGGTCCTCAATATATTGTCCAAGTAATGACGGACAATGCAAAGAATTGTAGAGTTGCAATGTTGATTGAGATGCGGTTTGAACACATATTTTGGACACCTTGTGTTGTCCATTCTAGTTTGAACACCTACCAAGAAATGAACCACTCTAGTGCATATCTAAGGGACTCAAAAATAAAGGAATTTCAAATTCTATATCACTCCTAACAAAGAGTTTTCCATTCCAAATTCATCCTTTAAGTACAAGCAATTGTAAACATTCAATTATGTGCATAATTTTCTTCTATTATTTTGTAACATACTTATATATATGATGTGCAAAATAAATTCTAGTGTATCAATAAATCATTGTGTGTATGCTTTGCATTAGTTAGTGAAAAGAAATTGACTGTATGATGTTATGGATGTTTTCAATGTTAAATTAATTCAGCATGGCTGTTGTGTTTTTGTTTTATGTGTAAATTTTTGGTAAACAGATTAAATGCATAGAAAATAATTCAAAATCAGACAAAATAACACAGCAGATACCTGTTGACGTGGTTTTTGAGACCGCACCAACACAGAATAAAGTTGCCAACGGCTTCCCTATCCTCTCTTGAACAAAGTATTCAGCATGCTAAGATTGCGAGTAAGATCATGCTTTCAACTCCAAGGTTCCTTGAGTGCGAATAGGCTCAGTTTGGCTCGATGTGATATTGCTGGTATGTCAAGGGGACTTACACAATTGTTCGGCGGTTGACAGCAGACAGCGGACTAAGGGTTTTCATGTAATTCGGATGATTTGGCAGGTGAACGCAAGTTTCCTAATTCTAACCGGAAATGAACTGAATTTAAAAGAGTGTAGGGCCTAAGAAGTTTATGTGCTACTCTAAATGCAGGATATGTGGGGCTTCGTTTCGATAGACTTCAACCGGATTTCACCTAGCCTCCGTCGGACAGCCTCGGTAAAATCGGTGCAATCTTCAAAGGGGATAGCAAAAGATATTCAAGTTATAGTTTAACATGCATACACCATCACAACGACGCATATAAGCATATAAACCATAACCGAAGTTAGACTTAATGTAATGTCCAGTTGACCACGCAAGGCAGACTTATCATCAACAAGCCGCTAGTGGTATGGAATAAAGCGAAGCTATCTCAATAAAACACCACACACCGAAGTAAGCTACTTGCATGAATTTAATCTACTTGGATACGAAAGGAAGAAGAAACCTTGCTAGCATTTCATGACAAGACGAATTCCATCATCAATGAAAAGATCTATTATCATAAAATGTGTTACACAACAATCTCCTCAAAAGTTTTCAAAGGGAAAACTTTCTCTCTTCTCCAAATGATGCAAAATGCTCTACAATGCTACACTATCTAGCTCTAATGCTCTCTCAATGTCTACTCTGATTCTAACTTTCTAATCTAATAAGATTACAAATGAGGGGGACTCCCCCTTTTATAGCTAGCCACGTCCCAAAAGACGGCTAGGGTTACAATCAATAGAGTGGCCAGAATCGTGCCACCTCAGCCCTAAATAATATTGCCCTAAAAACCGCCACAGAGAGAGTGGGGTAATAAATGCGCCATAATGTCCACCATCATCCTTCTAGAAGATTCCATTTGTAGACGCGTTCACACTGCTCTCGATCTTCTTTCTTGGCGTTGTTCTTTGATTTCTTCCACTTGAGGGTTTTCATTCTTCTTTTCATCTTAAGCCTTGAAAATGTTTCTTCAACACTTAGCCATTTTCTTGCAAATTTTCCTCCTTCGAGATTGAAACTCATCTTCATCGTGCTTCACCACTTCCAGACATCGTGCTCTGGCCTCAACATTTCTCCTGCCAAAACAAGCAAGGAGAGAAGCATTAGAACACTTCACAATATAAACTCAACTTACTTACCTGATCCCCACGCTCCAACTTTCAAGCGTTCATCGTCAACTTTGCGTTCAAGTTCATGCCTTAGACAAACTTCATCTTTGAGAAATTCATTTCACCTGCTGGAGCTCTGACAACCTTGATTTTATACAACTCTAGCTCAAGAAAACTATCTTCCCGAAGGATTTAAGCAAATTCACCTAGGCAGTTCCTTTCAAATCCATCGTCTGGAGAATTTCACCTTGAAAATATGTTTTCTTCACATTTGCCTTAGAAAATTTTCAACTTTCCTTTAGGAAATTCACCAACCTGGTGCCCGCTTGAAATCTTCATCCCAGAATCCTCGACAAACTGTGGAAGACCTTAAAATCAACTCCTCATCGACAATCTTCGATACCCAGAAGAAAATTTTCTCCAGAACGCGTTGAATTCATGGGTGCCCAACGAACGGGTTCATTTTATTTCTCTGAATTTTGAACCTTAGAAAATATTCTTTCATCAAATTTATTCTCGTTCTTCGATCCCCTCTGAGAATTTTGCTCTGACCAGAAACGATGAAACCCTAATTTTAGACTCGGCCAGTTTTCATGTTAAAGCTCACTGACGGGAACGTCCCCAGAAAGTAGACCATCAGAAAAGAGACAGACAGAGAGAGAGAGACCAAAAACCAAAGCCAAAACGACAAGAATGGAGCAAAAATTAGGGGTCCCCATCTTGAATGGGGCGATGTGTGAAAAAGGTCACAACATCTGTGATCCAGTGTTTAAAATTTCATGGCAATCTGAGCTTCCAAAGTAAGAAAATCAGTAGGCTTACTATAAATAGCAGGGGCATGAATGCTGGCAAAAGATGATGAAAATTTGTCTAGGTCTAGAGCTTCATCCAGTTGACATAGGGAAATGCGCCCATCCCAGCTGGAGGCATAAAAAATTCAAAGTGATGCAAGTTCGTCCTGCTCTGGGGTCAAAATGCGCCCAAAGCACAACTGGTCAAAGAAAAGTCAAAGTGTTCATCCACCTCCAGGGGCAAAATACGCCCAAACTTGAAGAGGAAAAAGTTGAAAATTTTCTAAGTCTGAGACCTCGTCCTTCACCAGGGGTAAAATGCGCCCACAAGCAAGCTGGAGACATTCAAAAAATTTCTAAGTATAAAAAATCCACCTCCCTATGCTAAATGCGCCCACCTCTCAAAAGGGTCAAAGAAGTCAACAAACTTCATCCACCTTACCCAACAAAATGCGCCCAAGTTGAGAGAGTTGATGGCAAAATTTTCTAAGGCATGGAGATATCCTTCTCACCCCCCAAAATGCGCCCATCCTGCAGCTAGGATGAAATGCGCCCAAAAGTCAAGGAGTCAAACATTTTCATCCTGCATGAGGGGTAAAATGCGCCCAAAAGCTGCCATGTGAGGACAAAAGCTGGAAGGTGAGGAGTCACTAGTCTAGGCGTTATAAATGCTCCATCCTCCATCTACATCAAAATGCGCCAAAGGACAAAGGAGTCAACAAGGTCAACTTATCTCATCCTTCCCCACCTAAGAAATGCGCCCATGCTTTAAAAGAGGGTCAAAGAGTCAAAGATTTCGTCCTTCTTCACATGCAATATGCGCCCATCCTCCTTCATGTGCAATATGCGCCCAAATAAGGGCATGTCAAGACAAAAATGTGATTAAGGCGTAGCCAAGCTGGTCAACATTCTCCTCTCTCCTTTGAATGCGCCCAAGTAAGGGCATGTAAAGACAAAACATCCCCATGAAGAGGCATCCACGCAATTTTAGAAGGAGACAAAGGCGTTGAAAATCATGTAATGGCTAAGTCAGGGGTGGCGTTTAAAGTTCATCCTTCAGCTTATGAGAAATGCGCCCAAAACAAATCATATGAAGACAAAAGTTTTAAATTTTTCTTGACCCCACCACATATGCGCCATGAAAAAGTAAAGTGTGGAGTGAAAAACGGTAAACAGGGTGAAATGGAAAGGATAAAGTGACTATGGCGTTGAAATGTAAAAAAAATTCTCTCCTAGATGTGGGGTGCGCTCAAGGTAAAGATGAATAAATATACTTGGCGTGGAAATTTTAAATGTTTTTCAGGGGGGAATAAAATACAAGGCGTGGAAAGTAAAGATTGCTAGGTGTTTGAAAATGTTCACCTTCAAGTGTGATGTGCGCCATGCATAGTGTGCTATAAAATATTTGAAGATGTTGAGAGTAAAGTGTTAAATGGTAGGTGTGCGCCTATGAATAAGGGAGTTATAAGGTGTTAGAAATATTTTGAAGGCATTGAAATGTTTGAGGGTGGTGAAAACAAAATGAAGTAGGCGCCTCAGGTGGAAAGTGAAATATTTTCTAAGTGTTGGAGAATTCTCTAAGGCGTTAGAAATTTTAATAAAATTGCCTTTCAAGTTTGAAGTGTGGAGTGAAATACAAATGAAGTGAGGCGTGCCGGGAATGTAAAATTTCCAAATGAAGTTGATCAAAAAATTCCTCTCCACTGGCAATTAAAATTTTCCAGGGCAAAATTTTCAAAGTTTTTCAAGATGATTTAAAAATTTTCTAAGGCATGAAGTATTCCCTTCCTCTAGAAAATATGCCTAAGTCTGGTGAGATGGTGAATTTTCCCGAGTTCAGAGTGAATTTTGCCAGTGATGAAGTCAAAAGATGTTGGCAGTGCAGGAATAAAATTTTCCAAGTCAGAGCAAAATTCTCAGAGGGGATCGAAGAACGAGAATAAATTTGATGAAAGAATATTTTCTAAGGTTCAAAATTCAGAGAAATAAAATGAACCCGTTCGTTGGGCACCCATGAATTCAACGCGTTCTGGAGAAAATTTTCTTCTGGGTATCGAAGATTGTCGATGAGGAGTTGATTTTAAGGTCTTCCACAGTTTGTCGAGGATTCTGGGATGAAGATTTCAAGCGGGCACCAGGTTGGTGAATTTCCTAAAGGAAAGTTGAAAATTTTCTAAGGCAAATGTGAAGAAAACATATTTTCAAGGTGAAATTCTCCAGACGATGGATTTGAAAGGAACTGCCTAGGTGAATTTGCTTAAATCCTTCGGGAAGATAGTTTTCTTGAGCTAGAGTTGTATAAAATCAAGGTTGTCAGAGCTCCAGCAGGTGAAATGAATTTCTCAAAGATGAAGTTTGTCTAAGGCATGAACTTGAACGCAAAGTTGACGATGAACGCTTGAAAGTTGGAGCGTGGGGATCAGGTAAGTAAGTTGAGTTTATATTGTGAAGTGTTCTAATGCTTCTCTCCTTGCTTGTTTTGGCAGGAGAAATGTTGAGGCCAGAGCACGATGTCTGGAAGTGGTGAAGCACGATGAAGATGAGTTTCAATCTCGAAGGAGGAAAATTTGCAAGAAAATGGCTAAGTGTTGAAGAAACATTTTCAAGGCTTAAGATGAAAAGAAGAATGAAAACCCTCAAGTGGAAGAAATCAAAGAACAACGCCAAGAAAGAAGATCGAGAGCAGTGTGAACGCGTCTACAAATGGAATCTTCTAGAAGGATGATGGTGGACATTATGGCGCATTTATTACCCCACTCTCTTCTGTGGCGGTTTTTAGGGCAATATTATTTAGGGCTGAGGTGGCACGATTCTGGCCACTCTATTGATTGTAACCCTAGCCGTCTTTTGGGACGTGCTAGCTATAAAAGGGGGAGTCCCCCTCATTTGTAATCTTATTAGATTAGAAAGTTAGAATCAGAGTAGACATTGAGAGAGCATTAGAGCTAGATAGTGTAGCTTTGTAGAGCATTTTGCATCATTTGGAGAAGAAAGAAAGTTTTCCCTTTGAAAACTTTTGAGGAGATTGTTGTGTAACACATTTTATGATAATAGATCTTTTCATTGATGATGGAATTCGTCTTGTCATGAAATGCTAGCAAGGTTTCTTCTTCCTTTCGTATCCAAGTAGATTAAATTCATGCAAGTAGCTTACTTGGTGTGTGGTGTTTTATTGAGATAGCTTCGCTTTATTCCATACCACTAGCGGCTTGTTGATGATAAGTCTGCCTTGCGTGGTCAACTGGACATTACATTAAGTCTAACTTCGGTTATGGTTTATATGCTTATATGCGTCGTTGTGATGGTGTATGCATGTTAAACTATAACTTGAATATCTTTGCTGCCCCTTTGAAGATTGCACCGATTTTTGAGGCTGTCCGACGGAGGCTAGGTGAAATCCGGTTGAAGTCTATCGAAACGAAGCCCCACATATCCTGCATTTAGAGTAGCACATAAACTTCTTAGGCCCTACTCTTTTAAATTCAGTTCATTTCCGGTTAGAATTAGGAAACTTGCGTTCACCTGCCAAATCATCGAATTACATGAAAACCCTTAGTCCGCTGTCTGCTGTCAACCGCCGAACAATTGTGTAAGTCCCCTTGACATACCAGCAATATCACATCGAGCCAACTGAGCCTATTCGCACTCAAGGAACCTTGGAGTTGAAAGCATGATCTTACTCGCAATCTTAGCATGCTGAATACTTTGTTCAAGAGAGGATAGGGAAGCCGTTGGCAACTTTATTCTGTGTTGGTGCGGTCTCAAAAACCACGTCAACAATACCCTGGGAAAACCCTCCTCTTGAGGGAGAAAAACCCAGCAACAAAGATCTCTCTTATATTAAAAGAACAGTGGCTACAAATCTTGTTACAATTAGGTCTAACACAAGACCAATATTCAGTACCAGGTAATATGCAAAGACAGATAACAAGCTGGCTCTTCAAATTCTGTTCTAGGATAGTTCACAACTTGCCCTGAGATCAATTCACAATCTGATCTTGTAGGATTGGAAGAACTTCACACTTTGACAAAGAACGGACCTACAGAAATTCGCACCTGACAATATTTGAATTGACTGAAATGAACACCTACAGAATTCGCACCTGGAAGATACTATGCACTGTAAGATCTTTGCACTGTAGGAAGTTCGCACTTGTATGTTATTCGCCCTGTATGATATCCGCACTGTATGAAGTTCGTACTTGTATAATATCCGCACTTGCAAAGTTCGCAATCTGCTAGCAAGAATTCGCACTAGGAGATGAAGGTAATTCAAACTTTCTTTTTTTGCTCACAAGATGATCTTCGCACTACATAACAAATAACTGAACTCAAATATATTCGCACTTATATGAATGATCAAACTGAATTGGGATTATTACAATGGACAAATGTTCTTGTATATATATACAATTTAGAGAGGTCGCACCTCTTCATATCATGAGGTCGGCCAGAATAAGCACAATTACAATTCATAAAAGATGTCGGCCCCAAGAAATCGCGTTTCTTCATAAATGAAAGTCGGCCTCAACAAATATTAAATGTCTTCTAATAAGAGATCAAGATGAATTCGTATCTTCTCATGTCGGCCATAATGAAGATAATACAAAAGCAACAAATATAAATTAAATAGCCATCGGGCTATCATTTAATTTATGTTCTCTCAATAGGGCTGATCTGGAAAGAACGACTGAAGCTGCTATATCATTAACACTCCCTCTCAGCTAGGGAGAGAACTTCCAGCCGCACAATACGAGTCATCTCAATATGAGGTCCAATGGCCATCATTTCCTACAATCAGATATAAAGAGAAGGATATCATCTCAACGTGATGACGAACATCATGGCTACATCCATGTGTGAAATAACATATCACCTCATTGTGATATTGACCACCATGGATACACCTATGTATGGAAAGGAGCTTATCACCTCATCGTGAAAGTATATCACCTCAATGTGATATTAACCATCATGGCTACAACCATGTATGGTATGTACAAGTGTTCATCACTTGCGTGATGTTGTCACCTCAACGTGACTTTCACCATGGCTCTCCCAGAGGGTGAAAACACAAGTACACAAGAAATCATCACGAACTCTCTCACGTGATGCTGTCATGGAGTCACACACATGACATCCACCATGACTCTCTCAGAGGGTGGAAACAAGGGCGTTCACCTCAAATTCTTCCGTCACAGAAGAAGATGCATTAACAAGGGATTTCACCTCGAACTTCTCTCACAGAGAACTCATTAAACAGGGTCACTGATGCTGAGACTCTTTCTCAGTTAAGGCTGGATTCTCCATCATACCAAGCTTATCTCGAAAGTACACAGCTTTATCCTAGCGAGAGGCTTGGTGAGAATATCTGCCATCTGCTCATCAGTGTTGATGTACCTCAGCTGTATAGCCTTCTACAGTACCATATCTCTGATATAGTGGTACTTGATCTCAACATGCTTGGAGCTGTCATGAAACACAGGATTGACAGAAAGCTTCACACAACTCTGATTATCACAATGAATAATAGTAGGCTCCATTGATTGTCCAAACAATCCTGCAAGGAGCTTATGAAGTCACACTGCTTCCCGAGTTGTTATACAAGCTGTAATGTGCTCGGCCTCTGCTGTACTCAATGCTACAGATGACTGTTTCCTGTTACACCAGGAAATCATAGCGAAACTCAACCTGAAGCAACCGCTAGAGGTGCCCTTCTGATCTGCAACACAACAATCTTCTATAGGTTCAGTAGGCTCCCTCTGAATCTTTAAGTACTTGGCCTTGCAACACTGCAACCTTCACTTCTTACAAAACTCCCTCTTGATCCCTGCTTTAGAGCTTGCAAAGAAGACTTCTGGAAGTGAACTCCCTCTAGCCACCAACTCAGTCCCATGGCTGCAAGTCGTGACTTCATGCTTGATCATTTCTTTGGTTGGCATAACTTCCTCATAAGATGCCTCAATCTTTTCATCGCTAAGCAATCTCTCTTCACTTTCCTACTTCTAGCTGTTCACAAAGCATTTAGAGAGAGATTACTATCCAAAGAAATATCAAGACTAGAATCATACAAGGTTTACTATCTCAGGTTATAGCATGAACACATAAGAATTTATGCACAATGTTAGAACATGAATAAATAAATCATCCTGAAGGAGAATTATATCAAAAGATCAAACTAAAGGGATAAAGAAACTTATCTTTATATGATTTTGATATAAATCTTTCTTTCATCTTTTACTCCTCTCGAGAGTGCCAAACTTAGCACAACAAAAACAATCTGCACAACTACAGATTTCTTGAATGCATTATGCGGTTAGCATGTAGAACCAACTCTCTCCAAGAGTTCAAGGCTCTATCACAGATCATGCATCAGAGAATAATATCGATGTGACCAATCACCATCAAACTTTCAATTCTCTTTTTATTTCAGAGACACTCAAAAAATATTCACAACCAACATGAAAAGACTAATAAATGAAGTCTTCAAAGGATATTACGTTAGTGACCACTATCTCTCTTTACTGATTACAAGATCCAAATAAAATATAACTTAACAAGCAAAGAATACTTATCTCTTTAAATATTCTGATGGATGCAAGATATGCTGATTTTAAGCACAGATCAACACACAACTTTCACGGCTTGAACACAGGCCCATGACTTAGAATAGAAATTCCCTAGAATCCTTCTGAGGAGAGAACTTATTCTTATCCGCAAATGAAGCATGTTGATTAGGCCTAGTTGGGCAATCCTTGGCGAAGTGCCCAAACTCATCACACCTAAAACATTGAATCTTCAACATATCCCTCTTCTTCTTGGATGGAGGTGCATCATGATTTCCCTTGTCCCGATTCCTCTTGAAGAAACTTTTCCTTCCATCTTTTCCTTTCTTCTTTGAAGCATGGGAGGCGAGAACATGAATGTCTTCATTCTTTGAACTTTGACCAACACCTCTTGCCACCAACCTTGATTCTTCTTGAATGCAATCAGATCTTAGGCGATCAAACTTGGGCAGTTTCGATCTTGCACTAATTCCTTGAATGAAGGATTCCCAAGATAAAGGCAACCCATTGAGGGCAAGCATGGTTAAATCCTTGTCATCAACTATATTCCCAATTGTTGAGAGTTGGTCTCTCAAATTTGAAATCCTCATGAAGTATGTAGTAACAGATTCTCCCTTAGACATCTTCACATGATGCAATTGATTCTTTAGTGCAAGGGCTCAACTGGTATTGTTGACTTCGTACATCTCTTCCAAGGTCTTGAGCATATCTCTTGCTGTCTTCAACTTAGAGATGATAGGAACAATATGATCCTTGACAGAGTCAACCAGAATCTTCATTGCTTTGATGTCTTTCTTCAGCCACTCCTTTTCTTCTTCCTCCTCAGGTTCAAAAATGCTAGACTCCATGAACTCACCCAAATCATTTTCACGCAAGGTGAGCATGATCCTAAATCTCCATGAAGTGAAATTAGATGCACCTTCGAGTCTATCTTCAACCTTCAAGCCATTCACCATCTTGACTGAAGTAGATAAGTGAGCAACAAAAGGTATGCTGATTAGCAATAATCTGATCACGATCCTCAAACCCGCTCTGATACCATGTAAATTTTTGGTGAATAGATTAAATGCACAGAAAATAATTCAAAATCAGACAAAATAACACAGCAGATACCCTGGGAAAACCCTCCTCTTGAGGGAGAAAAACCCAGCAACAAAGATCTCTCTTATATTAAAAGAACAGTGGCTACAAATCTTGTTACAATTAGGTCTAACACAAGACCAATATTCAGTACCAGGTAATATGCAAAGACAGATAACAAGCTGGCTCTTCAAATTTTGTTCTAGGATAGTTCACAACTTGCCCTGAGATCAATTCACAATCTGATCTTGTAGGATTGGAAGAACTTCACACTTTGACAGAGAACGGACCTACAGAAATTCGCACCTGACAATATTTGAATTGACTGAAATGAACACCTACAGAATTCGCACCTGGAAGATACTATGCACTATAAGATCTTTGCACTGTAGGAAGTTCGCACTTGTATGTTATTCGCCCTGTATGATATCCGCACTGTATGAAGTTCATACTTGTATAATATCCGCACTTGCAAAGTTCGCAATCTGCTAGCAAGAATTCGCACTAGGAGATGAAGGTAATTCGCACTTTCTTTTTCTGCTCACAAGATGATCTTCGCACTGCATAACAAATAACTGAACTCAAATATATTCGCACTTATGTGAATGATCGAACTGAATTGGGATTATTACAATGGACGAATGTTCTTGTATATATACACAATTTAGAGAGGTCGCACCTCTTCATATCATGAGGTCAGCCAAAATAAGCACAATTACAATTCATAAATGATGTCGGCCCCAAGAAATCGCGTTTCTTCATAAATGAAAGTCGGCCTCAACAAATATTAAATGTCTTCTAATAAGAGATCAAGATGAATTCGTATCTTCTCATGTCGGCCATAATGAAGATAATACAAAAGCAACGAATATAAATTAAATAGCCATCGGGCTATCATTTAATTTATGTTCTCTCAATAGGGCTGAGCTGGAAGGAACGACTGAAGCTGCTATATCATTAACTTATGTTTATATTAATTCTTGCCTACAAACAAGTTATTAATCTATCGTATGGATGTAACTATTAATACTGGAAGTTTATTATAAACAAGAGCTGCAAAAGGCATAGTCCTTGCTTTAATAGTTTTTGTAGACTGTGAATAAAAGTTTGTGTTTGCAGTTTTATGAGTGGGGATTTCATATTTTAAGATGAGAAGACAAGGGTCAAGAGTAGGCCAAATGTGTCATACTGGACAGCCTCCAGTTTTTAAAAAATGTATTGAAAAGACATTTCAGTAAGAGCATCATTGCCTCTCTTCAGTGGAAAGGATTTTGGGTGTGTGGATATCACCCTCATTCCCTATAGGAAATTTCCAGATATTCTTTGAGACTAAATAAGCACTGCCTGATACATGGGTTAAGAGATGTATGGAGAGGGACATCATCAGAAATATTCTTCCCTCCATGACTGGATTTTGTAATTTGGCTTCCAATCAGGAAGAGATTTGTGCCAATTAAATTCCTAGAAATATAAATGGATATATTGTATTAGTTCAGTTGTTAAGTAAGTAGCATATGGTTATTTGTTAGATGATAACATGATTGTATCCAGTCTAATATGACGTCTAAAGATTTTAAACTCAGAAGAAAGGTGGGAAAGTGGGAAGAAAGGGAATTGCCAGTAGCAACCTAGTTTTCAAAGTTCATGAAATATTCTAAAAGAGCTTCTAGAGAAAAAACTGTGTTAATTTTTGCATCAACGTTTTGAATCCATCATCAAGACTAGTTTGTGCTAATCTAGCAATCCCCATATCTTTTTCTCACTTGTTTCCCATCCTAATGATCGATCATGGAGTGTGATCCAAAACATTAATGCAAAAATTAACAGTTTTTTTCAAAAGCTCTTTTAAGTCAATTGACTATTTATAGAATGTATTGGAAAGGCATTCAGTGGTTGGAAAAGACAAAAGAACCAATTATGGTCTCTTACCAATAAGTACCTTTTGTTTATTATTCCATCACCTAGTTTGTAATAAAAGTAGAACTAGATGATCTTCCGAGTTGCATTGCAGCAGGAGGTTATCATATAGGAGCCACTACTACCAGTTTACAATTTTGAAATACATGGAATAAGTTCGTTAGTCACTTGCCTGAGGTAGATTATCTAGTGAAATTCTTAACTGGCAGTGTATTACAAAACCACACAAAGTAATCATTGTGTTACAGAACTTTTTTCCTGATTGTTGTTTTCAAAATCTCCTGCCATTTCATGGTTGAGTTCACACCACACTTTCTCAATTTAACATACAACTATGCAAAACAAACATTCACAAAGCAGCACATGAAGATAATTATAGCGAGAGGTTAGATCTTAGGAATTAGGACTATTAACTCAAAACAAGTCATCACATACTTACCTTGAAATGGAGGATTCAAAAAGCAGACCTGTAATACGAATGTTGTTGGATGATTAACCTACAAAAGCAACAAGTAACTCTGAACTCTTTTTCACCTAACACCATTCTCTTTAGATGCTTCAATATTGTATGAAATTGTGTTTGCAACAAAAGAAAACAGTACACCTAAGTATGAAGTAGCAGATGAATGGCAAAATTTTGAATATTAGTGCTTTATTGTCACCTAGGCTTTGAGGTCATTTGAATTGGCCTCTACATCAGACGAATAAGTGTCATCGTTGTGTGGCAATTGCAATTTAGCTGCAAGAAGAATTGCATAAATACATTTGATATTATTAGGGAAGATAGCTACTACCTATTCAGTCGTTACTTAGTACTTGGAAGAGAGAAAATCACCAAAGGTTAGCTAAAGGATGTTCAAATTCATTGGACACAAATTTTAATATATGGAATGTGAAATATAAGACTTATACCTTAACCAGTCTCAGTCTGGGCTGTAATATAGCACTCTTGTAAGTATGAAGAGAATCTCAGAGGCCTTAAGGGAAATTTTGATTCTAGCTGATTAAAAATCCTGCTGTTCCAAGAAGTCCTGTGGATTACCAGGCTTTATTGAGGAATTCATCTCCTGCTTCAGAGTGCCAACTTTGTTTGACAGAATCTATCCGATCTTTTCACTGTATAGGATTGAAGATCCGTTTAACGAAAATTGTGCTATGAAAGAATCTGATGCATTTGAAATTAGCGCCTGATCCAAGGATCGTGTAATTGTAAGAAGCTCAGAAGCAGAGAATTCATCCCATAGTAGCATGCTTTTCATCATTTCTTCTTCAATTCTATGGAATTTATATGCTTGCAGCATTTTCTGCTCCAGAAATTAAAATTCTAGGGGCCCATAAAGAGAATGCATCCCATTGTAGCATATTTCTCATAACTTCTTCAACTTTGTGGAATTATTTGCTTGCAGCATTTGCTGCTCCAGAAATTCACATTCTGGTACCTGTAATTCTATACACTGTAATTGTTTAGGCATGAAACCAATTACAAAGGACACAGTAAGTCTCAAGGCAGAAAATCACCTGTATTACAGAGAGAAAGTCGTATGCATGTAGTGCACTTTCAAATTGCGGCACAATTTTTGATTGCTCGAAACCCTAAAGTATATGATCAATTACACGTATTTCCGCAAAGCTTAGGGCTTAGTATTGATCCAACACTGGAAATGTTTCATGCAGAAAGCATAAGCCTGAACTTTCGGCTAAATACAAAGAAAATTTGCCCTACTTTCCATTAATTTAGTAAAGTAACGGAGGATTGGCTTGTAAAATGCACTCAGAAAACAAAACAGCCACTATTTCCACCGCTAATAGCAACCTCAAATGCTATCAGAAAGTCAATTGTAGATAAAAAGTCTACAAAAAATCACGGCCGTGAATAACACAAAAACAATGGCGATAAGCTGAAAAAAGAAAAGGTATCAAGGAAATTAAGTTTGTCATGATAGGAAAGAACCTGAGCCAGCCAACAGCACAATAAATGAATTTCAAAGAAGTAATTCAAAACAATGCAGCGTTGAGATATTATATCCTTCCACTATTTATCCATGGGCGTGAAAACCATGGATAATGGGTTTACGTTTAACCTACTGATAGTTTATATTTATAGGAACGGATTTATAATTTTTAAATTCTGGTTTTGATTTTGGGCTACACACCAGTCACCTGAGGCAGACGGTCTCAATGACATGGAGATTATACCTACTTGTTGAGTAATCATAGCGGTTCTCTGGATGGTGGAACCCTAGGGTCTCACCTCTGGGTTCTCCAAAGTAGGTTCCGCCCTACCCAGTTCGGCACAGATACAAAAGTGAAAACTATAACGAGAAAATACAATCAGAAGGCATGCACCGATATCTGAGACAGATAAATGTATATGGTAACTGACATTTTAATTTAAAACTCGTGAACTAACAGTTGAATATGCAATACGTGAAAATTCAAATAGGATTTAGTTTTACCTGAATTTTTCTGTTGTATAGAGGGCGTCCAGTTTTGTTCATAGTTTCATCAACTTCATTGTTCCTTGGAATTATTCGAACAGCACCCACTGTCATTAGGAGCACCGGATATAATAGAATATTTATCGAATCTTCCCAGATTAAGGCATCAGGTCTGAAGACCCAGGGGGGGTCACGGATTTGCTCCCACCTCCGCAAGTGCCTTCATCGCCTACAAAAATATTTGAAATTTCAATCCCTGGAATAAGACCTTAAGTTCTTTGCACTGGGAATGCAAGTATCGCTTCAGAGGCGGTTAATGGAAGAATCAGCAATTGAGATCGTAAAAGCTATTGACGAAATTAATTAAGCATAGCTGTGCAGATTACATTTCTTGTCCACAGAATAGTATAACTTCTAACAGTATCTGGGTATGTTCCACTTATTCAACGTTCGCTTTTTAAAATCGTGACGTGATGTCGCGTGTAGAAAAAAAAAATGTATCATAGGCTTACCTATTGTGACATGGTAATTTTTTCTGGATTTTTTAAATTAAACCGATTATGTGTAGAATAAATCAGGCAGTAAATTCCAAAGCTCGTCTAAGGTTTTAGAAGCCACTCATGTCCATATTTTTTTTGTTGGGTGTCTTTAAGTCCTATTCTTTGCAAGTTGAAGAAACTCTTTTTCTTGGTAATGAAGGATAGAAAAGAATTTCAGTAATAATAGGTGTAAATATTATATTGAATGAACTCATTAAGCATATTAATTTATTTTGTTTTTGTTTTCTTAATTCATTTTGTTATTGATTTTAGTTCTCTTGAGAGTTTAGAAAGAATTGAAGAAATTCTTATATGATTTTCTTTGGGGTAATTTTGATTAAATTAAGGATTTTTATAGAGTTGTGTAAGATTTATGTTGTTTTTCTAAAGATATTGATGGTCTTGGTTTTACTAATGTTTATAGACAAGAAATTACACTTTGCACTAAGTGGATTGTGAGAGCTATTTATGAAAATGAAGTTTGATAAATTTTGCTGAAAATTTGCATTTCCTCTAGATCTTCTTATGGGCATCCAACTTGTAAAGATTTGGACCTCCATTCTCTAGGTTTTCATGTTGTTCTTATTAAGATCACAGGAAACTTTAGTGTCAAAAGTATTTAGAAGGTGTGGGAATCTATTAAGCCTATTGACTAGTAATTAGTTCCACGATGATCTTTATATCAACTAGTAGTTCATGTGGTGATCTCCTACCATCAATATTGAATATATTTTATTCATCAAGATTTCATGTATCCATTCTCTCAAGCTTTCTAGATGGGGCATTAGAACTATCCAAGATTTATACCAAGTCCTCCTCAACTTAGCTTACATGGCCTCAAGCAAAGGCCAAACTCAACTTGATTAATGTGGATGAAGAATCCTTGTAGAAAACTATTAAGGCAATGTCATTTTAGACCACCAACATAAGATTGTTGTAAGATTAAACCGACCATGGTGAAAACACTAGAAGTGGTGTGTGATACCCCTTTTAACAAATATACTCCCACTTAAGGTTATAATTGGCTCTCCCCAGATTTGCATATGTTTCCAAATTTTAATGAAAGGTAGTATATATTCAATCACCTCCTCACATTTAGAACAAGTAATTACAAAATTATTGTTGGTTGTCTCCTTATTGGAAAAAGATTGTTCATTTTGCTTGTGTGTTTTACCAAGGTCTTCTAATTGGAAAGCACTTGATACACTTGGGTGTTTCACACCCTAAATACCACTTTCAAGGAACTTTCAAAAAAAAAATGTGTTTATTTTAGTTTTGTGCTTTCGTGCAAGAAGATTAGTCTTAGATTTGTGATTTTTTCAAGCCTTTCAAACCCAAGCCCTTTACATGACATAATTTTCTTCTGAGGAATGAGGCTAGATTTCCAATAAAACTTGCTAGTTATGACAAGATGGTTCATGATTCAATTGTTTTGATAACCCTAGTAGTTGGTCAACTATGGCTATCAAAATTCAACACTACTCTGTACACTCTTAAAAATATGCTCTAATGACTTATATCTTTCTTATAACAGTATTGAAATTCTTGAAAAAAAAAAAAATAGCTAAAATAAACATACAACGAAAGAGCATAGTGCAAGTGTTGGTCACATGATACCATAGATTTCCTTGGAGAAAACACGTAAGGGTAAAAAACTATAATAAGGAATGTCCTTAGAACATCATTCACTCTTTGATGTTATTTACATCAATAGATAAACAAATTAATGGACTTTTTGGGTCTATACAAAAATACATGCAACTGCCATGTTCACAAAAAAAAAATCTTGCACTCTCCAACATTCTTGTGAATCATTATCCATCTACCAATGCAATAATAAGAGTATCATCCACATGCCAATTGAACCCCTCTATAGATTATTTGATTGTTTGTATTCCCATATATCTTCTTGTAGTGATGATAAGATCAAGTGCCCTATAATGGTGGCCAATAGTCTTGTAATTGCTCCATAAATATTCTAATTATCATTATATGAAATTCCCAATTCTTAATCTTTTATCCTAATACCATGTAAGAAAGGAATGCCACCATTGTTTTCCTTCCATGCATGCCTATATCCATGACCCCCACTTAGAAACTAATAACAACATCTACAAATAAATAACCTCTTATAAAATATGGTATTTAACCACCTTGTCACTACCCATGTGGATAGAATCTAACTCAACAACCTCTTCCTAATTTAAATGACTATTGAGGACCAAAGCATGCACTTTAGTAGCCTCATACTCACTTCAACAATATACAACTCACTTTCAAGCTACAACATGTCCACTATAATAGTTCACTTTCACAACTTCAACAATAAACAACCATCTTAAGTGGAGTTTGTCTTCTTTGATAACGCATACTCACTCAAGACAAGATCCAATAGTTCTAATCTCCAAAATATATTCAAATCAATGAATCATTGTTACATCACACCTCTATAAATGGGGAGATTTTCATCCCCAAAATCCTCAAAATTAATAGAGAAGAGTTTTGGAACCCTTTTCCCTACAAAGACACCATGTTGCTCAATATTATAGAATGAACAATATCCAAGTTTTAATTCTTTTTTGCTTTCAATTGACCTACTACTTCTTGCATACATAAATCTCTATATCAACATATTTATTTGTGCTCTCTTCTCCAAAAACCTCTCACTTAAATTGATTAATCACTTCCCTTTTTAGGTGCTAGCCAACATATAAGCTTAGATTTTCCAATGTGAGAGTTTAAGACATACTCTTTTCCTTTCAAAACTAAATTGTATTACTTCTTTCTCTAGAAATTATTTTCATCT
The DNA here is from genome assembly GCA_007258455.2 of Sequoia sempervirens. NCBI lineage: Eukaryota > Viridiplantae > Streptophyta > Pinopsida > Cupressales > Cupressaceae > Sequoia > Sequoia sempervirens. The sequence goes on from VDFB02317100.1 coordinate 57,965, forward strand.
CTCTTATATAGCCATGGACTCACAAGGATTACTCAACATATGTCCAAGGAAACCACATTGAAAAGAACCTTATCAATAAATTATAGGCAAAATTCAAACCACAACTTTTATTCCTTAGCGTTTTTTACCTTCATATTATCCTTCATCCATCTTGAAGAATAAGGATAGGTTTCCATCACTTTTGAACCAATATATTTAACCAATCTAAAAGAAATCAAATTATTTTATGAGCACAAATATAATAAGACATCAAAAAAATTACTTATTTCTCACACCTTGACATGGAATAACTTAGTTATGAAAGTTTATGGTTCAACTGTGTATGCTTATTTAGATCGAAATTTTGAACCACACTCAATGATTCATCATCAAGAAGAGGATAATGATGAATTGGATTATAGAATTATCCTTAAGAAGAGTTGAGGGGGAAGAGGGGGGTAAGGGTTGGAAAACAAAGTAAGGGATGAAGTGATGGTTGGAAAAGATAGGAAACTAACTAGGGAGAAAATAAGTATAAAAAGAAAAAAATGTTAAAAATTGAAATATCAATTGTAACTAATATATTAGTTATAACTAATATATTGTATTATAAATATAATATATTAATTATGGCTAATACATTAATTCTAACTAATCTATATATTAATGTAACTAATATTAGATAACATATTAAATATAATAAACATTAGATAATATATAAATTATAATAAACATATTATATAATAAAGATTGAATAAATATATTAATTATAATATACATATATATTAATTATAACTAATGTATTGTATTACAATTACGATATGTTAAATATAACTAAAATATATGTTAATAGTAACTCAAAATATTAGTCATAACTAATATATTAATTATAACTAGTCTATATATTAAATATAGCTAAAATAGTAATCATAACAAATATATTAATATATTGTATTACAAATATATATAAACAATATATTTTATATATAATCTATATGTTAATTATGGAATAACCTAGCCAACTCCTATTCACTTGAATTTCTTCCAATCACTAATTTAGCCCCTATGTTCAAGGTAGGACAAGAAAGTCACTCATCAACATCAGAGTCTCTACTTGTTTCTTTTCTCCATTATGATAATTTTCTTACCATTCTTCTTCTTCCAAGAAGATATTAACTCTAGTTGTAACCACCAATAGACCTCTTCTTCATGCCATTCATTACCATAGTGAGCATTGTTAGGAAAGGTGTCTCAAATTACATCCTAATATTAAGAATACAAAAATATAAATTTTAGGCTTTAGATGACTTATTTTGAGTCTCAAAAAATGTTGAAATTAGCCTTGGAATCTTTTGTTATCAAAATTTACTTTGAGATCTTCAATTTAATTTTTTATTTTTCAATTGACTTCCTAGATCCAAAGTTAAAGCCTCTAGAAGTTAGGTTTCCCATATCATAAATGTGAGAACATCTATGATTCATAAGAGACTTGTAAGAGGGAGTTACACTTTTTGACCAACTTATGTCACATGTAATGACACATCATAAAGAGTATTTTAATAGAGATACTGGAGCTAAAATGGAGTGGCTAAGTTGGTGAGTAAACAATGATGATGTTATGATATCTAATGATAGGTGTAAGGAATATGTTATTTTTATCTTGTGGACTCATCTTGGGATTTAGGCATTTGATTTTAGCTATGGATTTGGCTACCACATTTTTGGGGGGATTTAGGTAAAGGTTTCTTAATTATAACTTGATGGTTTTATTCACTACTTTTATTTATTAAGCTCTTGAGATGCATGTTTGGTAGTGTATATTGTAAGTATTATTATGTTGTATGTATCATATGATGGATCCTTACTTGGATTGTATTGTGACTAATATGTTTGATTATTAATACATTGGTTCAAAGTTTGGAGGTTGATTTTTTTTCTTGAAAGGGTTTTTCTAGATGACACATCATTATGTTATGATGAATAATTTTATTACGTTATTTATTTCTTGCAAATTATTTTAGATCACAATTTATGTTCATCTCTCCTCTTAGATTAGTGTTTAAGAATCATTTTTGCATCTTAAATTCCTTTCATTTAGTATCAAAGAGTGATCAAATTGATCCCTAGGTGGTAGGAACAAAGTTTTTTATATGAATTTTAGTTTTAGTGGGAGCATATGTAGAAAATACCTTTATTGTAGGAAAGATAACAAACATGTATATACTAGAGATAGATAAATTTGATGGCATTAACTTTGAGTTGTGGAAGCCCAAGATGAAGGATTTGTTCATAGATCAAGATATATGGGCTATAATAATTGGATCCAAACTAACTATATAGTGTCACTAGAAGATCAAGTAGTGTTAGAAAAAACCAAGAAACCTTATGAGGCTTTTCTTGGTAGATTTTGTGTTATTTAATATTTGTGAATATTCCACTACAAAATAGCTTTGGGATAGGGAACCTATACCAAGCTAAATCAGTAGATAATAAGCCTTTTCTACAAAAGAAGTATGCTTTGAGATTGGGTGATTGTGATTCTATTGTTGAGCACCTAAATAAATTCAAAAAAATTATAACCCATTTAAAATATGCAGGTACAAATATGGAAGAGGAAAATTGGTGCATGACCCTTCTATAATATTTTATATTTAACTAATGGGATAATCTAGCAATGGCTATTGGAAGCACTTTCTCAAAACTAATACTTGATGAGATAATGGTTGCTCTTCTCTTAAAGGATATGAGTAGAAAGGCTACTAAATCTACTAAGGAGGCCTTGGTTTTTTCTGGGTGGTCTAAAGGAAAAGGCAAGAAGAAGGACAAGGGTAGATCTACACATTGTAGGAGACCTAATTCTCTTGGAAATTTTAAAAGGAAAAACATTGCAACTATGACAAGATGGGCCAGTTCATAATAGATGGTAAGAAGAAAAGGGGAAAATAGCTAAATTTTATGATTCTACTAAATCTTCACAAGAGTATATATGAGATTCATTTGTCATGGTCTTGGTAACACATAAAGGATGCATGAGTGATTAACTCTATAGCTTCTTTCCACAAGATTCCCCATTAGGAGTGGTTATGAAATCACGATAAATATGGCGCTAGGAAGGCATACCTTAATGAGACTCATATAACATAGTTGGTTGCAAAAAGGTCAAGATTCAATTATATATAATGGAGGAATTAAATAAAATACTAAGGTTTTGCACATCCTAGGTTTGGAATAGAACTTGTCATTTTTAAGTAAAATGAATGATGTGGATGTGAAAGTAGTCATTGGTAAATGACGTAAGTTGGTTTAAGGAGCTATGGTTCTCATGAAGGGCATTCAAGTTGGTACTTTCTTTGTAATAGTTCAGTTAGTTAACATCAAAAATTTCTTTCCTTTTTGAGCAATTTATATACAAGGAAATTTCATTCTAAAATGATTCTCTTTTCCATAAATTAAAATTACAAAATAAACATAAAGACTAAACATTTTTTAAAAAATGCAATGGCCAAAAATCCTTGCTCACCACCCTACCATATTAGCGTCATAAAGTTGCTTGGGCTCTAGCCAAACCCCTGAGCAAGAAACATGGCTATCAACTCATTAAGCCCTAATTAGAGTATAGGAATACTTCAATTTCATTTTAAATTCAAAATGTTTGTGGGTATGCAGTCCTTTCTAGGGCCCCTACTCCCAGACAATCTCCCAGCAACTGCCACCCATGAGGGAGACAAGGATTTAAATTTTGATAGAAATACAAATAAACAACTTAGAAAGTTTATGAATGAATTATAAATCAATCATTATATCGTTAATCCTTCTTTGAGATAAATGATAAATAAGATAATTCTACTCACTTACCTCTACTCCTTACATCCGACAATTGAATTCCTTGAATCTTTCATGTCTCAATGATATTGTTTTCATACAAAGTCTAATTATCATAAAACATTTTATAAAATAATTTTCATATAATTGAACATTTCTAAAAGAAACAATCTTCACTAAAATACTACTCCATGGATTAATTGCAGATTATATTTTTGGCTTTTCATATAAGAGAAAGATATGCAATTGAAATGTATTAATAAATCCAATGCTAATTATTTCATCTTAATCTTTGTAAACCTCTTTCCTAATAAAAAGAACTAGAAATACTATTCTTAAACAAAATTTGAACTTTTATCTACATTCTTTTCTTGCAATGAAATCACGCACTAATAAAACAAAGTGCATTTTCTTCAACGATGCAACAATATTAGATCCTCTATTCACTTCCATTGAATTGGTAAGGAACTATCTTTCATTTAGCTTCATAATTTGTTAATCGAGAAATAAGGGATGCATAGATTACCTAATATACAAAAGATTAAAAACGTAAAAAAGATGAACTTCCTTTCAAGCAAGATAAGCAATCCGAGAGCACACATGAATGTTACTAAGTAAAGAAAGGAGGAGTGAAGGACTTAAATCCTGTCTTAACTCGATCTATGCTATGAAGATCCCAAACTTTGATAATTAAAGAACAATGAGGTCAATGTGAATTGCACCCAAGTCGAATGTAGTATATAAAAATAAACACTATTTGAGTGTCCAAAGGTTTCCATTTAAGAACATTAGCATAAATGATACTATCAGTTAATCTGTGAAACACCACAGGACCTCCAGAGATTGAATTGATAGAAGGTACACCATTTCCGATCAAATATCTCAACCATGAAACTCCTACTGAACTACTTCAAATTGGTATCAGAGGTTTTCTTTAAAACTATTTTAGAGAGAGAGCATGTTCATATAATGCAAAAAATTCAGGAGTCCCATAAATAAAATTACTCTAAATACATACAAGGATAAATTAAAAGTGATGGAAAAAGATATGGAGACATTGATAGAGGGAATGAATTATATGAGAAGAGCTACGGTTTACAATTTAAGAAATGCAATGAAAGTTCATCCTTATCAACAACCAAGCATCATGTGGCAAGGTTGTGAGGTAATAGTTATGGATAATACTGGAGTGTAACCCAGGGTTTACAAATCTGATAAATGCAATAGAAGCTAACCCAAAAATGAAGAAAGGATGCCCGAAGAGCATGACCACCATTTTGACCTTAGTATGATTAGTCATTGCCTTGAACTACCTAGAATGGAGAGTTCGTGTCTTCAGGGAATTCCGACTTTATCATGACAGAGTTCACAAAAGGGTTTAACCAATGACAAGCAATGAATTTGAAATTATTACAGAGGTAATCCAAGAATAAACAATATTTCTTGAAAGCAACACAAGAATGAAAACGACGTGTGAGAGAGTAGCTACTAGTTCTTTACCCGTCATCAATAGCAGAGTGATTTAAAACCTCTTGAAAAGATCGTAAAATGGGAGTAAGATAATACTTGTATTGCAGACATCAGAACTTATCCAAGGTTACAGATATAATCTTCTCAAAGGGAGAGGTTAACCACTTCTTCCTAAGGAAAACGAACTAAAGATGCAAAAGAACTCAACCTCTTCACTGGATCGCCTGTGTTGATGGTATCCCTTCAGGGTGGTCTTGCGGAGCAATGAAATCAGATGGACTTGCATACAAGACCAGGACTAAGAACAAAGACAATGTAAGATCTAAAACAGTCAACCTTGGTACGTAGAAAGTTGGAGTGAAGGCTTAAGGTTGCGGCTATGGAACAAAATGGAACTTCAAGGGAAATGAATATGAAACAATAGTTTCAGGAACTACGATAAGATCTCATGCATTCAAATCTAAATGCCTTCTTATTATAGATCGTATGGAGGACTATTGACAATCAGGGTGTTAAAGACACAGAATAAGATTTTTCTTTAAGAAGGATTGTACGAGACTAAGTTGCAGATATCGAGACATAGAAGACAATATAGAAAAAGCAAGAAATACAATGGAGAATACCTGTTCAAATCCTTTTCGGAATTTCTACGTAACCCTTCTCCATTTTCTCCTTCTTCAACCTCCTTTCTCTCCTCTGTTTCCCCCAACAAAATCCCACGTCCCCTCCTTCTATACTTAGCGTTGCTAACCTCTTAAAGACCCGCTCCTCCACTAACGTTTTCTTGCACCACCTATTTTCAGTTACATTAGAAGATATTAATTGCGCCCATGCCACTATGCGAGGATTCACACCCCTACCTCCTCGTGACCTCCTCTTAATTGTATTACGTTTTATCTTTGTTCTTATCAATAGTTTTCTTTTACTTTAAACATTCCCCTTACCAATATCTTGTAATTGCACTTGATTATAAGAAATCCACCATTACATATATGTTTATTTAATTAACTATGTAGAGGTATATTGATATATAACCTCATCAATTAAAATTTAAATATGAAAATCTAATTTCTAAATATCTAATAACTTAGTTTTGAATAACAATTATTGCACACTAAAATAAATTTATCTTATAGGAAATATTTTTGTTAAAATAAGGCTTAACAAGATTTCATACCACAATTCATTATTCCTTAAAATTTGATTGAATTAATTGAGATATCTTTATTCCCCATCGTGCACCTGAAATCTCAAGATAATATAGTTTTCTATATCAAATAAATCTACAACATTTCCATGTTATAATGTCAGTAGCAATAGATATGTAATTCGTAAATAATCTCAATTATTGGCTATGTTTGAAATCCATAAGGAAACAATTTAAATTATCATCAGTATCCATGCTATTGAATGGGACATAAAACAATCTCTTTTCAAAATTAATTGGTAGAATATTCATTAATCCCCACTATAAATAAAGTTGAAATATACTCTTCAACCTTATTGACTTGGTATAGATGCATCATATATCACAAACGAAAATATCATAAAATGAAGGTTTCCAATCATAAGTTACTAATGATATGTGGATATAAATTATAGAAAATCACTTCTTCTCATTGTACTTAAATGCTCTCTCTCTCTCTCTATATATATATATATATATTATTAAATATCTCTATTTCTACTCAAGGTTCATAAGGTGTTCAGTTAGCATATTGAAATAAAATTACTATAAGTTAAATGTCAAAGCTCAAAATCCCATGAATTAAGACCAATAATTCTCACAACAAACAAATTAATCATAATTCTTGAATGACTTGTAGACTAAGATGTATTCTTTAATAATTTATTTTACAAGTAATTTGAATCATTGTTAAAATTCTAATAAAACAAATTAAAGACAAATTATCACGATATGAATTTATATCAATTCAAACTTGGATTTGAGTACAATTATCTTAAATGAAAATCAATGTAATGTAAAGCAATATGGAGAACATTGTTCTATTCATTTAATGTTTATAATTTAAGTTTAAGATCTTTGAATACCTTTATCCATGACAAAAATTCAACACTTTGAAAATAAAAACATTAATTTCCTTAACCATTTTATATATATTTTTATTTACATAATTACTCTAAAATATACCTATGGAAGAATCACTTAAACATTAATAACTATCCCATTTTCCCAATAAAATTATAAGATATAAATTATCATTACATAATACTTATTTCTATTCTAACACATTTTCCATCCATACCTATTAAATTCCATCAATTTACATATTCAATTAATAAATAAGACAAATATCATATAATACATAAGTTAGTAATGGATGAATATTACTTAAAATCTCACTATATTTTCCTTGGAATTTTTTCTACAACTTGCATCAACAAAACTGCATATAAAGAGAAACATAAATTATAAAAAAAATCAGATAATACCTGATCTTGAAACTTGACATCGTTTTTTGAAGAATAAACTGCCAAGATAGCAATTCCACCGCTATTTAAATCCTACATCTGCATTTCAAATGGTCAGGCGTATGGAACCTAGTATCTTTAAGATCATAAAGAATATCATTAATGTACAGAAGCCACCCTTCCATTACAGCTTGACAAGATTGCCTTCATTGATGAGTGTGGGAGATGCAGGATGATACATTGTTTGCAAATGACTCATTTGTCGATCCTTAGCAGCATCAGCAGAGAGGATTCTAACGAGAGACTATTATGTTCCATTGCGACTGAACGCCCACTCTAAGGATAGATCTTCCTCTATCACATCCTTAATTTCGTCGTGACTCCATTTCATTACCTTCTTAAAAACAATGATTACGCATTACAGTTGTTCTGAGGAAGTTGAATTTATTCCCTTATATAAAGGTGGTGGTAATGATAATAATGCACAACATAATAGAATGACGAGGATAGAGCACTCATTGCTTTAGGAAGAGCCAACTCTCTCCCTACCTGCACTAAAATGGGGCTTTGGATTGGTGTACAAACAACTATCATAACTAAAATACATGCATGCAAAATGTTGAAAGCAGAGGTATGAAAATCTATATTGGCTAATATTACCATTTTAAAAACTTCCTAACTATGCATTCAAAGCTTGAAAGCATAAACAGACACTCGAAAGTGATCACATACCTATATGTTTGCCGAGGATATCCCAGGTTTGAGATCATCTCTGTCCATCTCATTTAAGCATAAAGTCGTTCTTTCATTTAAAATTTACACAACAGGGCCCTGAGTAGCAGAGGCGTCGATGGTTTCTCCTTCTCTTGCATAGGGTTATTTTATTTCCCATTATAGTTGAAGATTGTCTTGAATATCTTAAACTGATTTGTAATCATATAAATCCCATTCATGGTTCATATGATGCTTAGCATAACATAACAAGATAAAATACTATGAACCAAGGATTAAAAAGAAATATTTACACAATGTACCTTTATGTAATGGAGCGGTTCATGGATGCATAACTGTTGCCCTTAATGCTTGACATGTTTCATCCTCCAAGATATTAAAATTATGATCTTCATCCTTTATTCCTTGTTCAAGAAATATATCCTCTGTTTTCCTTCAAATGTCAAGATCCTTGAACTCCATTCATTGTACCTACTCATACATCTCCTTATGGGCTTTTTTTTTTTTTTAATTCTCTTCAATTACGCCCATGCCACTATGCGAGGATTCACACCCCTACCTCCTCGTTACCTCCTCTTAATTGTATTACATTTTATCTTTGTTCTTATCAATAATTTTCTTTTACTTTAAACATTCCCCTTACTAGTATCTTTTAATTGTACTTGATTATAACAAATTCACCATTACATACATGTTTATTTAATTAACTATGTAGAGGTATATTGATATATAACCTCAACAATTAAATTTTAAATATGAAGATAATTCCTAAATATGTAATAACTTAGTTTTGAATAACAATTATTGCACACTAAAGTAAATTTATCTTATAGGAAATATTTTTGCTAAAATATTAAATAATGATAATGTAATTCATTTAACACATAAGAAGTATATATATATATATATATATAGATATTCAAGGGATTATTCTCAAGAGGGTTGTGACACTCTTTCAACCTTTAGAATGCATGCTCTTTCATACTATGTAACTATTCTTTAGTACATGAAATAAAGAGATCTATAGAGTCTAAACCTTGGTCATTATAACCTATAGTGAAGAGATTTGGTATATCTAGTTTTGATAGTTGTGAATTTTGGGTATCTCAATATTCTCTTGTACCTTAAAGAGAAAGTTATTTAATAAGAAGATAGTGTTTTTTGGTGTGAATAAATGTCTTGTACCTAGTTAATTCACTTATTAGGGACTTAGGGGACATATTCACATGTTAAGTTTACTTAAACCCTAACATTCTTTCTAGAAGATTTAGTTGTCATGTCTAGATTTTATTTTTTTGACTTTTTATGTCAAGTTAGTTGTCTTATATCATGGGATTAATACACTTGTCATGATCCTGTCTAATCGTATGACTCACCTTAATTATATAACTAAGGGGTTCTCATTTTGTAATTATGGAGGAATTCTTGGATAATCAGTTCCATTGCAATCTTGAGCATTGCATATTGATCTCTTTATGCTTTCCATTTGGCCTATAGATCTTGGGTATCTCCACAGCCGATTCTAACATGGTATCAAAGTGGGTTGGGTGCCTTTGGTTAACTATTTTTTTGGGGATATTAGTAGATATTGAAAAATTTGAGCATGCTCTTCTCTTGCATTGTATAATGATTTGGAGAATCAAAAAAACTTGATAGAAATACCAGATTTTGGGAGGGTTCCTCTTTGTGGCTTTGTATTGCGAATTCATTTTGGAGCTTGTTGGTGCAAATTTGAGCTCACAATTGAGTTCAGGGTGTTCGAGAAAGTTAGTTTTGCCTTTTGTTTTGTCCAAATTGGACATATGAGGCCATATCTATGAGGGTTTAAAGTTGAATAGTAGTTGCCAGATCCAGAAGGTAATTACAATTTTGGAGCATTTTGGGTCAAACCCGACCTTGATATTCCATCTAGAAGGCCCAAAAATCCCACGATCCCCACGATCGACTGTCAATTCATCAAAATCCAACACTTTTTCCCGAGGCCATCAGAAAAAATCCCCCCTATTTGGTTGTACAGTCGTTGTACGTCGCCATTATTGCAAGGTATGATTTCAAAAAATAAATATTTTTTGATTTGAATTTTAAAAAAAAAAATTATTTAAAAAAATATATATGTTTTTTGAAAACTTCATTTGAAAATTTTAAATTAAAAAAAGAGCAAAAAAAATCTGTGTACCCTACTTATGCATGGTACTACAAACCCTATGCAACAAGGTATTATGTTGTACCACGCCAGCTAGTAGAGGCCATGTGGCAGGTTGCCATAGGCTTGTCACGAGCCCATGACAGCGACCAAATTTTTAAAAAATTGATGATGAAAACAGGAGGAATATTCTAGTGTTGGAGGATAGAATATTCTACATGGTAGCCAGTGAAAGAATATTATGTCACATCGACAAGATTCCTTGAACACTAAATATTTCATGAGAATATTCTGTCATGGATCATATACCAACCAACAGAGGGAATATTCTAGTGACATCCTACAAGCCATCAATTTTAAGCCCACATTGTGCTGACATCAACACCATGTCAACACTTTTTTGAAAAATTTGGCCCCCTCACGAATAGAGTTTTTATTTTTGCAGTCGAACTTCGAAGGCTCATAACTCAATTGTTCAACCTTTGGTTTTCAAGAAATATTTTTTTTATTTGGGGTAAAATTTTGTGCTCTACGCAATGGTGTAGTTGGTTTGGATTTTTGGAGCCTGGGTTTTCTAGAAATTGCAGATTCTCATAGGTGTTGTTGCATCGTTCTCATTTTGGGAAAGTTCTTCAGGGGCTCTGTTCTCGCTTCTATGATAACATTTTTGGATGTAGTTTTTTTTAAAGTGCATAATTTTTCGTGTAGTTTTCAGTGATATGATCATATTGATCTCATTTTGTACCAAAAATTATACTTGAGCTTGTGGCCAAATTTGGCATCTATAAGTACTAAAATCAAGTCCACTTCACTTTTTCGGCAAGTGTCATCTATAAATACACTAAATATAAAGTGTTAAATCATATATTGTTGGGGGGTTTCTTAATTGAATGATTTGGGGGGGTCTATTGGTGCATTCTTTTGGTCTATTTGTTTGTGCTCTTCTTTTCCATGGATCATTCTAAGGTTCCTTTTCTCACATCATATAATTATTCAACATGGCATCAAAATGCATGGAGTATTCTAATTACTGAAGTTCACTCTTTATATGTTGAAAATAAGATACATGAACTTACAAATGTAGATAAAAAGATAAATGGATAGTCATGTCTCAAACTCTGATGCTTCATGTTTTTGGCTTTGTGTGAATTTGATATATGATTGGATGTGTGTGTGGTAGATTACATAATGAATGCTATGGTATATTTGGTGTGATGAAATATGAAATGTTGCATTAATTTTAAAAAAATTGAATGCTTAGAAATGCAATTTATTTTGAATATGATGAAAAATGGAAAATGTTACTTGAATTCATGAGTTTTAATGTCTTGATTTATATCTTGGGAGAAGCCATAGTGGCTTTTGCACTGATGTGGAAGGTAACCTGAGAAAAATGACCCCATGGCAAAAATGGCTCTTTTAGGGGTTTGAACTGAATCTACAAGTTTGATTGAACCCAAAAAGGGGTTCGGATGGAACTAGGTCTCGAGGAACCCACACTATCGGAGCCCACATTTCCCACCCAAAACAAAAGGAAAAATGCATTTTGAAGGGGTTCGTCGAACCTGTGGCTCGCTAGGAACCCTGAATTCTAGCTTAACCCCTTTTGATTTTTGACCTTGTTCAAAAAAAATTCAAATTTTTGCACTTCGAAGCTTGATTTGAACATGAAAATGGTGGACACTTCACAGACCCAATTAGAATCAAGTAGTCCTTAGAACTAGCTATCCAACAAACATAATTTTAATATGTTTTGTTTTTATTATGTATTTGTTTTTTTAGTTTTATTAAACATAGGCTTTTCATCAAAAATCAAGGTCTATGTTTTGCACATGTGAAAAAAGAGGACATCAAAAAATAAAATTCGATAGATACAAAATGTTACTGCTATACTCCATCGCCATGTATGAATTGTAATTGTTTTGACTTCAAACGAATTAAAGAAAAATAATATTCAATAAAAAACTATCTAACCAAGTGGAAGCACTAGATATCGGAGTTACAAATCTAAATTTGAAAGAATTAGAATTTTATCCTTCATGGAAAAAAAGTTATGCATTATATAGTGTGCATCACTTTTTAAAAATGTTGTTTTTTGAAAAAAAACAATTTTCGTGGGAGATGGAAAAAGAAGTGCAATCTGATTCCAAAAATTTTGAAAAAAATATTTTTAGAATCTACAAAAAAAAATGTGATGAGACTCTAGTTTGCATCATATTCAAATTCCTCAAGGTTTAGCCACTATAGGTGCCTGAATGTGAAGATTAAGTTAAAAATAATAATTTCAGTGTCCAATTTGGCCAAAAATTGTAAACCACTATTGTGGGATCACCCTCTTTATATGGATACTAATCTATTGATGCATGCCTGAGGGTATTGAGATGCAGGTCGTCGAAGACCAAAGGTGTGGTTAAGGAGAGAAGGTTAGCTTCGTGGAAGGGTATAGTAGCTCACATACACCCACATGCACGTAGCGTCATTTAAATGCATGTAATATTAATTTAATTGGATGCATAATTGTATGTTTTTTTGAGTGTTTATTTAATTTAATGAAGTGGAAATAAAAAGTATAGTAAAATAGAAGAATTAATTTTAATTATAGTTTAATTATATTTCTCTATTTTTATAGTAAATGATTATCCTTGAGTAATTAAATAGTTACTTTATTTTTCAAAATGAATATTACCTCTTAGGAATAAATAAATATTTAATGGCAATTAAATATTTATTTATTCCTCATTATGAACAAATACTTGTCTTTGTAAGTTAGAAGTATCAATTTTCTAAATGTTTGTAGTTAGATAAATGCATTTGTTGAAAAGAAATTTTAAAAGAGAAAAAGATGAATGAGAAAACACAACTGTTCTTGAATACATTTTCTTGATTTTTTGCTTTGCAAAATATCAAAAAATAATGGCTGCAAATTAGATCATTTTCTAGATTTTAGTAGATTCAAATTAGTGGGGAATACGAGGAGAATACAATGAAAAGAAAGGAAGAAGGAGAAGAAGACTTCTAGAGAGCAAGCTCCAGGAAAGGCAGAAGAAGCAAGAGGGTTTTTGTTTCAACTGGAGGCAACTCTTTTCCAGGTATTTAATTTTTTTCAATAGCAATTAAATTCCAATACATGAAAAAAAATTGTTGTATTGTTCAAAGATTTAATTCCCTAAAACCATTGTGAAAAAAATCTTTGAATTCAAAGTATTGGTTGTGCAAATTTAATAGTGATATTTATACAATCTTTTCAAAATCTTTATTTACAATTTCCCAGCCTCTCTGAGTTAAATGTTTATTTCCAGAATATTGTTTCTCTCAGTGTGAATCTTTGAATAAATTTATGCCTAGATTATGTAAAGCATAATATATGTGTATAACTATATATATATATATAATGAGACATATAATTTTTATTTACTTGAAACAAGTCAGAATTCCAAATCGCGGGCTATGGTTTTTTTTGGAATGATTTTATTTGAGAACACAAAAAATAGTGTTAAGGGAAGGAGGGGCTTATCGGAGCCGAGCCCTCCCCATATTGGGAAGGTTGCATTGTGTGGGTTGCGCCCTCCACAGGTCGCGGCCTATGGAGAGAGTGTTTCCCTCACAGGCAACACCCTCTCCCAATATGAGGGGCGACGACTTAACTAAAATCTTTGTTGTTTTTTTTCAAAAACTTAGAACATTTTGTAAATTGCGATACATTAAATCATTTTATTAAATGCATACAGGGTTGTGGACGTTTGGTTATCAAATACACGACTTTCAAATTATATGTATAAATAAACATATAAATAAATATATATATGTGTGTGTGTATGTGTACCAATACAGAAACAAGAATTACTTCCCAATGCTAAAGTTATATATACATTATATATATATATATAGATTTTGATTATACAGTTGGTGACCTAAAAACATATACTCGTCATTATTGAGATAGTTTCTGAGTAAATATGTGTATATATATATATTTATATATGTATGTATTTATGTATATGTGTATTTATTCATGAATAGTTGTGACTAGCTAAGAATGGGCAAACTGAATTTCTGAGTGAGTAGAAGTTACAAATTAACTTGGTTTAGAATGGTGTTATTCAATTTTGAGTTGAAACTGTGTTGGCTACTTGGCTATAAGTATTGTGAATAACGTGTGAATGTAGACACACCTTTGATTTAAAAGATTTTTTTTTTCTGATTGAAAGTGAATATGTAAATTTTAGCTGAAACCATTTTATATCCTTGTTTTCATAATCTCTGTTTTTATATACATTGAATACATTTATTAGTTCTTACTTGAGAATAAACAAGCTCTGATGTAGAAACGGATAGATTTGAAATTGGCTGAATAATCAATTCTTTGTTGTAAGTTGACATATATCTGTGTTATAACAGTTTAATTTTTAATGTATCTTTACAAAAATGTGTATTTATGCTATAAAATATAGGAAAATCATAGTTCTCTTAGATATATATTGCGTATTTTTATTTCAACTAGTAAATAGATTAAATCTTTCAATTGAAATTAGGATGAGAGATATCCTGCATCGAAATGAACTCATTGTGTAAATTCATTTTTATTCATTGATAGTAGTTAATTTGAAGAATGACATGCTTAATGAAATTGTAGGATCATTTGTGAGTTACATTATTGCATTTATGCAAATAATTTTATAAACTAGTCCATGAAATGTGTTTTATGAATGAATGCTTGTGTGAGCAATTGTTATTAAACTAAATGGAAATTTTATGTGGAAAATGCATTATTTATTTATGCTTATGAGTAGACTTTCGGGACAAGATGCCGAAGGTGGACCCACAGAGACGATAGTTTTACTTTTTCTAAAACTATCATTTATCTTTTTGTTTATGCTTGGCCAAGCAATGTACCATTGAAATAGATGGAATAAAAAGCTTAGAATTAAATGTTATGTAGGTCTCTGCCACCTCCTGTTGCAAGAAATATGTTATTCTTAGTATAGGAATGCATATAGGCATTAGGCTTGCATCGAGAGTTCCCTCCTGCTGTATCATTCCAAGTTGCTAGGCTCCTTAAGCAAGGTTGGGGATTTCTTCAAGATAGGAAGAAACCCGGGGAAGTCATGTGCTTCGTGGTTGGGTGGAAAAGGCACCTTAACCGCACTCTTGGCCCTCAGCGCAAGAAGACCAGTGGAGTCAAGGCAGATGAGGATCATAGCTTTACTTTGTCATGGATATATCTCTTATACTATTTCTTCATGGCTTGCATAGCCCATTTGTACATTGTAACTTTATTTCATGAACATAACGTTTATGTAAACTTGTTTATTGTATCATTGAAATAGATGATTTGTTTATTGTGTCATTGAAATGGATGATTTGTAACACCCTTAATGGTGTATGTACATTGATAATGTTATGTGAAATTGCTTTGAGCATTTATGGATAACTCTTGGTATACATGTTATGGATATATCATATGATAGATGTACCTATATCTCCTTACTTGAAATGAATATTATAAAGTTACTATATTTTGAATGGAATGGAAATCTTTCGGTCCTTACATTTTGGTATCAGAGCAACAAGGTTCAACTCTAGGACCTATGCCTAATTACGCTTGATGTTATGTTTTTCTAGGGTAACTCCCAATGGATGTTAGATACAATCAATGAGGAGGAGGATCCCGTGGTGATCCCAATGATAAGTTGGATTATATTTTGGGCATTCTAAGTAGACAAGAGGCCAAGATTGATAACCTTGAACAAGCAAGATAGATTGGGCCATCAGGGTTGAATCTTGGTGAAAGTGAAAATAACAGGAATGAACCAAATGGAGAAAACCCTGACACTGAAAGAAATCAAAGTAAGCTAATGAAGGTAGCTGAAGAATTGGGTAAGGACCTCAAGAAGGTCGTGCCACCAAAGTTTGATGGAAAATATTTTGGAGATGGAGCAAAGGCTTGGATCATAGAAATGGAGAGGTATTTTTCCCTACGAAACTTGTCCGATGAAACTAAGGCTGAATGGGGGCCATAACAGCTTACCAGTGAAGCTACTACATGGTGGGAGAATGAAAGGGTTGATAAAAAAAATTTGCATGGTAAGGTAACATGGGAGCGATTCTTGTAGATATTCAGAAAGAGGTGGCTTCCACAGTCCTATTTTGATAAAAAGATGACAGAATTCCAGGTACTCATTCAAGGAGGAATGATGGTGACACAATATTGGGAGAAATTATCTCACTTGCTTAAGTGCATACCCCAGTACCAGCATGATGAGAGGTTTCAAATTCAAAAATTCATTATGGGGCTTAGGCCTCAAATTGGAAATGAGGTGGACATGCATAGACCTGCTACCATGGATGAAGCCTTTGAATTGGCATTTAAGCAAGAGCATAAAATGCAACAGGTTGCAAACTATAGGAAAAGTAGAGATGCAAAGTATGGCAAAAAGAAACCCCAAGGAAACCGCCAAGGAAACAGTAATCAGGATAATCATGGTAACCAGGAAAATCAGGGTAATCAGGGCAATAATAGTAGGTAGATCAAAAATCTAAAAAGGGGAAATAATTCTCAAGATCAGAATGATGGGAATTTCAGGGCAGCAAAAAGAAGGATAATTATAATAAAAACAACAATAACATGAGGGATTTATCTGATAGACCAAAGGCACCCCATGGAGGTTGTTATACTTGTGGTGGTGAGCATTACACCAGTGTATGCCCTCAGAGGGGGAACATGAAGAATAACAGGAATTATCATTATATTCATGCAGCGGTTGATAACCGCCAAGCCGATTATCAGGCTACACCTATCCAGCTATCAGGTAAACTCTTTGGATGCCCTATTTCCATTTTGATTAATACTGGTGCCACTGATAGTTTTGTGGATCCTCATGTTGTATCTAGATTATCTATTAAGTCGGGTTATATGGAGAATTCATGGAAATTTTAGTATGCGAATTGGGTAGAGACGAAGGTAGAGCAATGCTTATTTTGTACTGAACTTGAACTCCCTAGTCTCAAAATGCAAGTCAATTTATATGTAGCACCATTGGAGTCTTATGATGTAATTTTAGGGATAAAGTGGCTCACTGAACATAAGGCTCTTGTTGATTGTGAAGAGAAAACAGTAAAGTGTCTTAATGATAAGGGAAATCATGTTGAGATTTGTGGTGTAAAAAGTCCTTTAGAGCTTAGACAGGTCTCTTCCATACAGTTAAAGAAGGTAAGCCGAAAGGGATGCACTATTTATACAATAAAGGTCAAGGACCTTGAGGAAACAAAGTCATCAATCAATGCTCATCCCATACTAAAAGAATTTCAAGATGTTTTTCCTAATGAGCTGACCAAGCTACTGCCTAAGCGTGTATTTGACTTTTCTATAGATTGGCTACTTGGAGAGGAACCTCAGTCTAAAGCACCGTACAAAATGAACACCATAGAGTTATATGAGTTGAAGGCCCAATTGGAGGAATTGTTGAAACAGGGTTTCATTAGGCCAAGTGTATCGCCATGGGGAGCTCTCGTTATATTTGTGAAAAAGAAGGATGGGACCTTGAGGTTATGCATTGATTATAGGATGCTCAACAAGATTACTATTAAGAACAAATACATCTCCCTCGTATCAATGATTTGTTTGATCGGTTAAAAGATGCTAAGGTATTCTAAAAAATTGACCTGAGATTATAGTACCATTAGTTGAGAATAAAGGATGAAGATATTCACAAGATTGCTTTCAGGACAAGATACAGGCACTACAAATTTACAATGCTACTGTTCAGGCTAACCAATGCCCATGCAACCTTCATGAATTTGATGAATAACATCTTTTGGGATTGCCTGGATAATTTTTTCCTAATCTTCCTTGATGATATCTTGATATATTCGAAGTCAGAGGAAGAGCATGACAAGAACTTGAGGATTGTGTTGCAAAGACTAAGATTTCATAAGTTATATGGAAAAATGTCCAAATGTACCTTTTATCAGTCTGAGGTGCACTATCTGGGGCACATTATTTCAACAGACATGATAGTCGTGGATCAGGATAAGATTAAGGCCATATTGGAGTGGCCAACATCACAAAATGTTTCTAAAGTCTGTAGCTTCATGGGGTTTGCTGGTTATTATAGGAGGTTTGTCCAAGGGTTCTCTACAATTGCAGCCCCCATTACAGCACTCCAGGGAAAGCGAAAGAAATTTGAGTGGAGCGAAAAATGTGAAAAATCCTTTCAGTTTCTCAAAGAGAAGCTCACTTCTGCACCTATTCTGGTTGTGCCTATTCTGAATGGGAATTTCACAATGATTATAGATGCATCGGGGGACGGAGTAGGAGTAGTCCTCATGCAAGAGGGACAAGTGGTGGAATATGAGTCTACAAAGTTGAAACAACATGAACTAAACTATGCACCACATGATTTAGAGTTAGCGACCATAGTACAAGCTCTCTAGATGTGGAGGCACTACCTCTTGGGAAATCCCTTTGAGTTAAAAATAGATCATGCCAAATTATAGTATATCTTTACTCAACCCAACCTGAATGCCCATCTAAGGCGACAGTTGGAATTTCTGAGTGAGTATGACTTTGGAATCAAGTACATTAAAGGAAAGGAAAATAGGGTAGCAGATACCTTGAGTAGAAGAAGACATCTTCCAACCATGGTTACGATAAAATCCAATTTTAAGCAGCAGGTGATTCAAGCCTTACCAAGGGATGAGCATTTTGAAAGGGTTAAACAAGCCCTAGGACAAGATCCTTCATATCACAGATTTGTGGGTTACATGTTTGAATCAAATGGACTCTTGAGGTTTCATGGTCGTATGTATATTTCTAATTCTAGGGGATTGAGAGAGTTGGTGCTAGAGGAGTTCCATAATGCACCATACTCAGGATACCCCGGTGTTACTAAAATGATGGAAGGATGCAGGCCACTATACTTCTGGTCGGGACTTAAGAGAGATATTATTGCATTTGTAGCCTGATGCTTAGAGTGCCAATGAGTCAAGGTTGAGCATGTACATCCGGAAGGAATTTTATAGCCTCATAGGGTGCCAAAATATAAGTGGCAAGTGATAACTATGGATTTTATTCAGGGATTGTCGATGTCTAAGAATAGACATGATACCATCTTAGTTGTGGTAGAAAAATTGACAAAAGTGGCTCATTTCATCCCTAGGAATCTCAAGGATGGTTTGATGGTTTTGGCAAGAAAGTTTGTGCAGGAGATTTTTCGACTGCACAGAGTGCCAGAGATGATCATTTCAAATCATGACACTCAGATGACTTCCAGATTACGGACTACACTAAACTCTTCCCTGGGAACCAAACTAAATTTCAGCTTTGCATATCATCCTCAGACCGATGGTCAGTCAGAGAGGGTGAATAAGGTTGTGGAGGATCTCCTTTGAATGCATTGCATGGAACAACAACATAAGTGGGAGGAGTATTTTCCATTAGTGGAGTTTGCCTACAACAACTCCTACCACGCCTCTTTGGGTATGGCACCATTCGAGGCTTTGTATGGTCGTAAATGTCACACACCCATCAGTTGGGATAGGGTGGAAGAAAGGATTGTGATTGGACTTGAAATGTTAAGTGAGATGGAAGATTAGATGAAGCTCATCAAAGAAAAGTTGAATCAAGCTTCAGATTGACAGAAGATTCTGGAAAATAAGAACAGGACTTTCAATCAATTTGTTGTGGGAGACAAGGTCTTTTTGAGAGTTCGACCACAAAAGAGTTCAATCTCTTGTGGAAAGAACTCAAAGCTAGCCCCTAGATTTGTGGGACCCTTTGAGGTCTTGGAGGTTATTAATCTTGTTGCATAGAGGCTTGCTCTACCACCAGCTCTATCCCGTATACATAATGTCTTTCATGTCTCAATGCTTAAGCCCTATCATCTAGATGTTGCTCATATCCTTGACTAGCGCGCCTTGCAGATACAAGACCCAGGAGTGATGCAGGTGGAGCCCATCAGAATACTGGAAGAGCGCAACAATAAGTTGCACAATTGAGATATATTATATAGTATAGGGTCCAGTGGGACCAATATTCAGTGGATAATGCCACCTGGGAGAATGCAGAGGACATTGACAGATTATTCCCTCATTTGAGATTCTAGTTTACTTTTTTCTTTTCTTGCATATAGAGACTTATGATACACTGATACTTTAGACTCTATTATGTGGATGTTTGTAATAAGACATCGAGACAATGTCTCTTCCAAGTGGGGAAGGATGTCACATCTCGAACTCTGATGCTTCATGTTTTTGGCTTTGTGTGGATTTAATATATGATTTGATGTGTGTGTGGTAGATTACATAATGAATGCTATGGTATATTTGGTGTGATGAAATATGAAATGTTGCATTAATTTAAAAAAAAAATGAATGCTTAGAAATGCAATTTATTCTGAATATGATGAAAAATGGAAAATGTTACTTGAATTCATGAGTTTTAATGTCTTGATTTATATCTTTATATGAATACTAATCTATTGATGTGTGCCTAAGGGTATTGAGATGTAGGTCGTCGAAGACAAAGGGTGTGGCTAAGGAGAGAAGGTTAGCTTCATGGAAGGGTACAGTAGGAACAAAACTCTCGCATACACCCACATGCACGTAGTGTCATTTAAATGCATGCAGTATTAACTTAATTGGATGCATAATTGTATGTTTTTCTAAGTGTTTATTTAATTTAATGAAGTGGAAATAAAAAGTATAGTAAAATAGAAGAATTAATTTTAATTATAATTTAATTATATTTCTTTGTTTTATAGTAAATGATTATCCTTGAGTAATTAAATAGTTACTCTATTTTTCAAAATGAATGAACTACCTCTCAGGAATAAATAAATATTTAATGACAATTAAATATTTATTTATTCTTCATTATGAGCAAATACTTGTCTTTGTAAGTTAGAAGTATCAATTTTCTAACTGTTTGCGGGAAGATAAATGCATTTGTTGAAAAGAAATTTTAAAAGAGAAAAAGATGAATGAGAAAACACAGCTGTTCTTGAATACATTTTCTTCATTTTATGCTCTACAAAATATCAAAAAACAATGGCTGCAAATTAGATCATTTTCTAGATTTTAGTAGATTCAAATCAGTGGGGAATAAGAGGAGAATACAATGAAAAGAAAGGAAGAAGGAGAAGAAGACTTCTAAAGAGCAAGCTCTAGGAAAGGCAGAAGAAGCAAGAGGGTTTTTGTTTCAACTGGAGGCAACTCTTTTCCAGGTATTTAATTATTTTCAATAGCAATTAAATTCCAATACATGAAAAAGAATTGTTGTATTGTTCAAAGATTTAATTCCCTAAAACCATTGTGAAAAAAGTATCTGAATTCAAAGTATTGGCTGTGCAAATTTAATAGTGATGTCTATACAATCTTTTCAAAATCTTTATTTACAATTTCCCAGCCTCTCTGAGTTAAATATTTATTTCCAAAATACTGTTTCTCTCAGTGTGAATCTTTGAATAAATTTATGCCCAGATTATGTAAAGCATAATATATGCGTATAACTATATATAACTATATATATATATGAGGCATTGAATTTTTATTTACGTGAAACAAGTCAGAATTCCAAATCGTAGGCTATGTTTTTTTTTTTTTTGGAATGATTTTATTTGAGAACACGGAAAATAGTGTTAATGGAAGGGAGGGGCTTACCCCAGCCGATCCCTCTCCATATTGGGAAGGCCTATGCTATAGGGGCTATGACCTCCACAGGTCGCGGCCTGTGGAGGGAGTACTACCCTCACAAGCAGCGCCCTCTCCCAATATGAGGGGTGACAGCTTAACTAAAATCTTTGTTTTTTTTTTCTCAAAAACTTAGATCATTTTGTAAACTGTGATACATTAAATCGTTATTTAAATACTGAGGGTTGTGGATGTTTGGATTTATCAAATACACAACTTGAAAGTGCATATATATATAAATAAGCATATATATATATATATATATATATATATATATATATATATATATATATATATATATATATATATATATATATATATATATATATATCACCTCTATATATATATATGTATATATGTATATATATCTTGTTGATTATATATATATATGTGTCTGAGAAGCAAAGGTACTTCCCAATGCTAAAGTTATATATACAGTATATATATAGATTCTGATTATACAGTTGGTGACCTGAAAACATATACTCGTCATTAGTGAGATAATTTCTGAGTAAATATGTATAAATATAAATAAATATATATATATATAGATGTGTGTGTGTGTGTGTGTGTGTATTTATTGATGAATAGTTGTGACTAGCTAAGAATGGGCAAACTAAATTTCTGAGTGAGTAGAAGTTACAAATTAACTTGGTTTAGAATGGTGTTATTCAATTTTGAGTTGAAACTGTGTTGGCTACTTGGCTATGAGTATTGTGAATAACATGTGAATGTAGACACACCTCTGATTTAAAAGAATTTTATTATTTTTTCTGATTGAAAGCGAATATGTAAATTTTAGTTGAAACCATTCTATATCCTTGTTTTGATAATCTCTGGTTTTATATACATTGAATACATTTATTAGTTCTTACTTGAGAATACACAAGCTCTGATGTAGAAATGGATAGATTTGAAATTGGCTGAATAATCAATACTTTGCTATAAGTTGACATATATCTGTGTTATAACAATTTACTTTTTAATGTATCTTTATAAAAATGTGTATTTATGCTATAAAATATAGGCACATCATAGTTCTCTTAAATATAGATTGTGGATTGGAGAGTATTTTTATTTCAACTAGTAAATAGATTAAATCTTTCAATTGAAATTAGGATGAGAGATATCCTGCATGGAAATGAACTCATTGTGTAAACTCATTTTTATTTGTTGATAGTAGTTAATTTGAAGAATGACATGCTTAATGAAATTGCAGAATCATTTGTGAGTTACATTATTGTATTTATGCAAATCATTTTATAAACTAGTCCATGAAATGTGTTTTATGAAAGAATGCTTGTGTGAGCAATTGTTATTAAACTAAATGGGAATTTTATTTGGAATATGCATTATTTATTTATGCTTATGAGTAGACTTCCGGGATAGGATGCCGAAGGTGGACCCACAGAGATGATAGTTTTACCTTTTCTAAAACTATCATTTATCTTTTTGTTTATGTTTGGCCAAGCAATGTACCATTGATATAGATGGAATAATGAAATTGCAAAATCATTTGTGAGTTACATTATTGCATTTATGCAAAT